>JANHGL010019308.1:0-24797 GCA_024611195.1 Ceyx melanurus | reverse complement strand
GTTGTGCCCCAGATGCAGCACCTTACACTTGCTCTTGTTAAACTGCATTCAATTTCTCCCTGCCCAGCTCTCCAGTTTGTCCAGGTCTCTCACCTTACCCCTCAAAAGGCAGCAGAGGGGTGTCTCATCCCACTCAGTGGACAACGAGGGAAGTGAATCTTTTGAGATCCCCTGAAAGTGGCTGTCCCTGCAGGGCAGGGCCACAAGGAAGGTGGGATGAGCCAAGGGGTCACACTGTGAATATCCTGTCAGTCCCAAGACAGCAGCCCCTCATCTCCCTGCAGGCACCTGTGCATCTGCCATCATTCCTAGATGAGAGATAGTGGCTTTAGTAAAAATGAGAACTCAAATGTGTGATGGAACAGGCCCCTGGGAACAGTAAGGGACTTCACTGCCAGTCCCTTCAGTAGTTTTAATAAAAAGGCAGGATATTGTGCATTGTAAAATCAAAGAGATAAAATGTATAAGAGCTTCTTGTGTTCTGTTGAGTTTGTTTAGAATGTGGCAGGTCTGTAATTTAAAAGAATTGAACAGTGCTTTCCATGCAGATTTTATCAAGCTGAGAACAGTACCATCCTCACTCATTACCTGTCCTTTATTATACTGGTAGCAAAATGAGAAAGGAAAGCAAACATCAACCTTGTGGATGTTTCTATCCAAGAATTCAAATTCCCTCCAGTGACCCAGTTCCACACCTAAAGGAAACTGCAAGTCAAACTCATTTACTTAGTCCCTTTTTGTTTAATCTTTTTAAATTAATTCACTTTGCAGTAAATAAAACAGACCAAAGTGAGTGAGCAGATAGGGGAGGGGAAGATAAGTGGGTAAATTGATGGGAAAAGGGATTCAAGGGACTTGATGATCCCAAGGGTCTTTTCCAACCTGAGTGATTCTATGATTCTTTGTAGGGAATACAACCTGTTCTTTGGTAGGCAGGAGTAAACAGAACATTCAAATGTCATTTTTGTGGCACACAGTTTGTTCCATCAACTGTGACCCTGACCATATCCAGTATACACATTTCAGACTTTTAAAAAAAAATGATAAATACCTTTTAAGTATAATCCACCTATTTATATATTTAAACCCTTTCACTGAGTTTTAATTTCCTGCTGTTGTATTTCATAGAGTATCAGCTATATTTTTCTAGAAGTAAAATAAAGCTTCAATCTGTCTTCTACAGTTACTCATCATGTCTATATTTTCAACCTCTTTGTCCTCTTTTGCTCAGAGATTATTTTCCAATTGTCCTTCAGCAATTACTTCTTTTTTGTCCCCAAGACAGAGACAACCAAACTTCACTTACTAATTACACTACAGCTTATACCAAATATACATGTAATAGCACCTTCCCTGTAGCTTTCATGACCCCATATGACCCAGCATCACTTCTTTCCTAACCAGTGCTGTACCCAGGCAGGACCCCCTGTCAGCTGCAGTGCCTGGGTTCAATACCAGTAATGCTAAGGCCATCACTTTATCACTGGGAGAAGTGCCTCAGTTATTTCACATCTCTATTAAAGCAATGCTGTGCTGCCCTATTAGCTGGGCTAATATTGGGACCACAAAGAAAGAATTCTATATAAATGGAAGAGGGTTGCTAGCACTAGCAAGACAGACAAGAAGACAGAATATCTTAGAAAAATGTTCAAACAATAAAATGACTTCACATCAAATTCGAGTGGAATTGAACAAATTCATGATATTCAAGTAAGATGATCTTGAGTAAGTTTGTTTTTTCAAGCTTGACTTGTGTATTAAGCAAACACTCTCCATAATTTGCTTTTACTCCCAAAGACATCTGAATCTTTTTCTAAAAAAGTGACAGAAGGACAAATACTTTAGACTTCCTCTGGGGAAAATTTTCATTCAATTGCTACTTTACTTGGGTTTTCTTCCTGTGCTCACATCCTGGTTGTGAATTCTGCAGAGGCTCCCTTTGTTCTCTTTCAAATGTCACTCACTCTTCATGTCCCAACCATTTATTTAAAGACAGCTTTTCTTACTTAGTGGAAGGGCATTTGAAAGCATAGCAGCAGTCTAACATTACATTTCCACTCCTATACTGTGTCAATGGAACCTCTTATCACTTGACTCAAAGTCCTTTTATTCTTCTTGTTTAGGAACCTACAGATATGTGGCAGTAGTTACCTACAGGCAGAAATAAGTGCTATGTGGTATGAGTCTAGCACAAGCTTGATGGATGAAATGGCCTGAAGAGCTGAAAATCTAAGCCAAATTTTCAGTCAGGAGAAGCCTGCTGCACTACACCACCTCACAGCAGCTGAGGATTTGGTGTCTCAGACCTGAAGACTTAACTTTTATTTGGTGACTTGGATCACCAACACAAACTGGTCCCCATTCCCTATGGCTGCACGAGGCTGGCTGGCTGGGGTCACATTCACAAGGTCCTTCTCTTACTACTGCTAAGGGGAATGAGAGATCTAATTTTCACAGCTTTTCAATCAGGAATCATTTTCTTCCCTCCTCATTACAGTGTCTTTGCATTTGTTCAAATTCTTTTGCAAAGAAAAGAGAAAGTGAAAGCAGCAAGATAAGTAAACGAAGTAACCAACAAAAATCTCCATTTTCCAGCTGTTACTAAGATAACTAAAGACCCACTTCTTAGCACAGCAAGAAGTGAAGAAATGGCTGTGAGATAACAACTGGCCTCCTAAAAAGAATCAGCATTATTCCCTTTCCACTCCAACACCTTAAACATATTCAGTCTTACTTGATTTCATCAAGATGCTGCCTAGGTAAGTAAAAAGATTCCAAAAATAGTGTCAGCACCAAGTCTGTTTGCACTGCAACATATTCCTGGACACTCTTCCCTCTGATCTATCCCTCCTGACATGACACCCAGCACATCACTCCAGCTTAGTACCAGACTGGCATTCAGCATCTGACACTGCAGCAACTGCCAGTTTACTGTGACTGAAAGTCTTTCCAGTGAACCCCCAGACTGATACTCCACATAAGAATTTGACTTCTGAACACTGACCTTTCCAGTTTCTGCACATTCAGCATAAGTCAGAGCAGACCTGATAGGAATTTCAACCAGCAGATTAAAGCTTTGGTGTTTGCAACCTTCAGAACAGCTACTATTTATGTATTCTAGCTGGACAAAAACCACCTCAGCACATCCCAGTGCTTCCTGCCTTCCACCCCTCTTCTTGGCTCCAGGACCAGATATTCAAAACTTGACACCAAATCTGCTCACTGTTTTAAGCACTCATTGCATTATGTGTAAGGAAGGCTGCCTATAAACTATCTTTTACTTCTTCACTATCCTTCTGCCCTTCAGAGGCTTTTCTGATTCCTGCTGACACTGCCCACCTGGGAAAACTCAGCAATAGGAAAGGAGTTTGTTCTCTAAGGCAAAGAATATGCAAGAAAAAAAAACAAGCAAGTCTATCAAATCAAGTGCCTTATTCATTAGACAGGCAAAAGTTTTGGGGTGCTTCACATACAAGAGCTCTATCTCTACTCCCTCTAGAGCCAAAGCTTCCACTACACCATGTGTCAGCCTCAGCTGGTGCAGAGGACATGAAATTCACACACTAGTGGAATTTTCCCAACTTTATTTTGGACTTCCAGCACTAGACAGACATTCATTCCTACATTACTATGTTTTTTCCTTGCTAAATTCAACCATATAGTGCAAAGTGGACACTTTATCATTTCTTAGATAAAAATTAAGCCCAACCTGCCCTCTTTTCAATCTGTCACATCTAACACTTGCACAAAAGTGAGTTGGTTTAATCACCACCCACCTAGACTTTGATAGAGTGATTACAAGATCCTGCCTAAAGCATAGTAACAAATTTTACTGTTTCTTCATTTAGCAACCATATTTTACATTTACAATGAGACTTGGAATCATGCAAAAATTCTCCTATTATTCTTCATAATAATAATAGAAGGTTTTATTATTTATGATCACTTATGTCATAAAGAAAGTGAGGAGTCACCATGGAGACAGCAGAGAAACTGAAGTAATACTTGCAAAAGAAAACAGTAAAACATATTCTACCCCTGAGAGCAAAGCCAACAGTGAGCAGTCCTGAAATAGTTTGTGCCTCAAGAGCCCTGAATGACAGGGCAGAACATCTGTAAGAAACAGGGGAAACACTCAATAGGTCTCAGATTTGTCCAGGTTTACTCTGCTGTGTTCAGACAGCACCAGCACAGCCAAGTCAGCATCACTCCTGAGAGGCAGTAAAGAGCCCACAGAGGTTTGGCTGATGAGGAAGACAAATAAAACTATTTTTGACCTAAGATACATTTCTCTAATACAAAAAGATTTTTCCATAACAGAAGTTTGATGGCTTCACATTCCAGAAGCCAATAATCATTGTTTTATGACTACACTGAGCACAAAGCCTAGTCCTTGAAAATAAACCAATGTCTACCACAACATCAATTCATTTTTTCCATGAGTAAAGACCAAGATGCCAACAGTCCTTTAGAAAAACTGTCTCTTTTCAACCTGCAGTTGTTCATCAAACAGTCAAGCCAGATGCAAGTACAAAAGTCCAAACACTGATCATTTTGGTAAATCCAAAATGACATAACAAAGCAGGGAGATGTAGAAAGAATAACCATGATTCATTTCTACCAGAGTATTCACCAGCTTGTTGCACTGCAGGGCTTAATATCTGTAATGTGCAGCCATCAGGTGGGAGCAGCTTAGAGTCAAGAGGACACCACAGCTGCTCTCAACAGCATTGGACTGGAGGGGATTGCACAGTCACCTTCACCAGCCAGCAAGGGCAGACATCTGCCCTTATGTACTGTAATTTCCTGAAGATGTGTATGGAAACATAAGGGAAACAGCATTTCCAAGAGAGAAAACAGATCAGAGAAG
Organism: Ceyx melanurus; assembly: GCA_024611195.1. NCBI lineage: Eukaryota > Metazoa > Chordata > Aves > Coraciiformes > Alcedinidae > Ceyx > Ceyx melanurus. The sequence goes on along the minus strand of JANHGL010019308.1, from coordinate 19,927 downwards.
GAAGTTTTTACCCAGATAGGGAATGATAGCATCTTGACATAGTCCTGGACCATCTCCACCTTCAGCAGGCATTTTGTTTCTAATCACATTATATTCCAAGAATACAACACTGAAAATGGTAGGGATGAGGGACAAAGAGACAAATAAGATAGAAGATGGTGTAAAGGGAGTAAATCTGTGCTGTGATGAGAGAAGAAAGGCAAAGCTGACTGAGGACTCCCAGCTGATGGGCATTCATGGCTGTGCTGTGAGGAGCCCACTGCAGCACAGCCTCTGCCAAGAGCTGAGCACTGACACGTTCCACCAGTGACATTTGCAGAGAGCCTTAGGAAAACTTTAAAGCTCTTGGTCTTTGGGACTTCAAATAACAAGCAGAAAGAATCTCAGCTTGAGATGTCAACCTTTCCCCTTACTGACTCTAAAGAATATTTTTTTTTCCACCACTAAGACATCTGTGTTCTTTCCAGAGGTTAAAAATCCAGGTACTGACCCTGCTCAGCTTACAAACGCTGAGAAGGGCCTTGCTTGCAAAAGTACAGCTTCTATTCTTTTAAAATAAATAAACAATTAAATAAAACATCGAGTTTTAAGACACTTCTGAGCCCTTTTGTCACTCTGGAACTGCACAGGAGCCAAGGCATAAAGGAGGAGGATTATGAAAAAACCTCCAAAGAAGAGTCATCAGTTCAACTGATCTCTGCAGGGCAAGGACAAAAACCACTAAGCACCTGAAAAATGTCACCAACATTTAGACATCAGTGAGACTGTCTCAATTCTAAACCCTCCTCACTTGCCTGAATCCACTGGATTTATGAAGCACAGTTGGTGCTGAGCTTGCATCAGCAGACAGGTACAAACTGAAGGCTGGTGCTGCCCAGTTATTGAGCCTGGACACTCTTTGGTATTACCCTCTAACATGGGTTGCTCACCAACCAGGTCCAAAGCACATCAGCAGCTCATCTGATATTCACAATGCAAGAGTCAAACCCAAGTCTTTGCACCCAGGAGAACCCCCAAAACTCTGTGCCCTTGCAGGCTTGCCCTCCACAGAGCTCCCATCAGACCACAGCCAGGAATTTTCTTGAAGAGAAACAACACACCTAATTTCTAACACCTCTCTCCATCTTCTGCCACGTGGACTTCTCTCTCAGTTACCTAGTTATTGCTATTTCTACACTTAAGCAGGTTATTCTCCCCAAAAGTTAAAGGGTAAAACCAGGTACATAAGGCAGAACTGAAAATTGAGCAAATCCTGATGTGGGCACTTCACACTGCCTGGGGTTTCACACTGAGGCCTGTCAGCCAAGATCAAGCCAGAAGCTGCCCAGGATAACAGAGGACCATGCAGAGAGGGATGATCTAGACACACAGACAATTCCCTGAGAGCTTTAAAGAATAAAACCAGTAATTTGATAAGGAACCAGAATGAAGTGAGCTATAAACATCTTCTGCAGCATGAACTGCTGCTAGATTAGGTTTGTAAAACATTTGATGGGGAAAAGGGAGGCATTGTTGTCAAAGCTGTAGTTTCGAAATGTCTCATTTTACTTTTGAGCTTCTTTTTTTCTTTTTTTAATGTTTATTGATCATGTAAGATTCCAGTGAGCACAAACAAGTGAGAACATGAACAATCCACTGAAAATTAATTCTGTGTGTTGCTTCTACAGTTCTAAAGGTAATAAATCATCCATCACCAGCACAGGACCACAGCATCTATTTCATGCATGAAGCAGCACTTAATCATGGTAAACTTAGCTGTGTCTTATTAAACTGACTGCAGTCTTTGGCCAGCTAGAACATGAATAGCTTTTCACATTATATTCCTCAGAGCTCAAAATAAATCAAAAAGCCTCAGCTTCATGTACCCATGTGATTGTAAGAAAATGACTTAACTGTTTTCACTCCTGGACTGCTTGGGAAGTGTGCAGCTAGTCTGAGGACTGAGTTCAAGGAAAATTTCTCCTCAGTCCCCACAACTCTAGCAGAACATACATATTACAGATTAAAAAGTTTATTTAGTCTGTGTGCAGTCAAGTAACTTTGTTTGTAGTGAGGTTATTTTGGTTGGGGTTTATTTCTCTGGGTGTCAGTGAGTTAGTCTAGACCAACAGCAAAGCACAGTCACAGGCACACAATGTGGCTATAACCCATACATCTGGAAATCAATGGCAACACTTCTATAAGAGGATCAAACTGTGTATGATCAATTTCTCATGCAAATTCATTTCTTCCCACCAAAAAATCACATTAAAGCAATTTTTCTAAATCTCTCAGTCCCCTCTGCCCATGGTTTATTGGCCACTCTTTTCTTCAGGAAAATTAATTTTCTCCTGTGTTTTTATTCTTAAGGATGTATTATGTGTGGCCAACTGTGCCAAGGTTTTATTTCAACCCCACCTGTTTCCTTCACTATATGCATACTAATTTTTTCTACTTGAACTACTGTGGGAAGCAGAGATTTAGGGAAAGAGCTGGCTATCAAGTATGAAACATATGTTCCAATGAAAAGAAAATCAAGAGAGAATGATTGCATGTCAAGTTTTTCACAGCAAGATGAACTTTCTTCCTCCTTCTAAACAACTGACCAAAAATTTCTAGTTTAACATATTAGACAGTTCCTTCTGTCTAGGTAACATTAAATTATTGTCAAGCAACTCAACAGCCTTTGTAACCAAAGTTAATTCACTGCTTTTACTTTGATTAATCTGATAACAGGCATGCAGATGCATAGTCCTATTTGTAGGGCTGAATGAGCTTTTTCTATTTGATTTCAAGTGAGACAAGAGGCCACCAAATTAATAAATGCTGTCATGTATGGACACATAAAATGAATCATCAGATTCTTCACTCATTCACTATGATTTTTTTTAAATATGATTTTTTTTTCCATGTGCTAAAGCACAGGCACCTAAATGAACTTCAGACAGACTTAAAATTGATGGTGCCATATACAACACCACTGTCATTTAAACAGCTGCTAGGCAGGGAATAACAAGAGGAACCAGGAGGAATTCCTACATCTGTCTGACTAATCCATCACCTGGTATCAAAAATAAATCAAGGAAAACCACACATTTTGGAAGAGTCATCTTTTTAGTCACTGGCAGATTTGCAGTGACACATCCCAGAGTTGGTACTGAGTAAATGCTGCCCTTCATGGGAACAGGCAGAGTGCTGTTGAAACTACAAGCACTAAGTCAGGTCTGAATATGACCCCAAGTTTACCTGGCAAACTGGATTAAACAGAGGTAGAAAACACATGCACACATCTTTTACCAATATATAAAGAAATGAAGGCTAGTTCTTACTACACTGCAGTGTCTGAAAGGCAACAAAATGTAACCCAAACAGAAAATATTCATTAAGTGCTGCATTAAAGCCACCCCCAGAGGAGGACACTGAGCTTTACAGGGACATAACACAGCCAACTCAAGGCTGGGTTAATGTTGTGGAAGAAAAGGAGGCCAGACCACTCTTCTGTTTGAGGATTCTGGTCAACAAAATCCATGACTGATGTACCTACCTAACATTTATTTTGCAATGCCCAAAGCAGAGCTTCCAAACTCAGATTTATGTACTGTTTACTTAACCATGTCACCTGAACTCCAAGTGTGCCTCAAACTCCCTGGACCACATGATTTCTTGTGCTGTCAAGTTTCATGAGGAATACTTCTGCCCTTTAAAAGGCTAAGCCTTCCAACCAGCAAATGCTGCTTTTGCACTTAAATGAGGGACAGCAAAACAGCTTCCAGGACACAATATCATCACTTCAGCACATTAGCTTCGAGCTGTTTGTGACTGGCTGCAGCCCAGGGCCAAAGACAGAAGGTTATACAGCTGAAACTGAACCTGCAGCTTGAGTGCATGAAGGGAAGTGCAGTGAAACCCATTCTTACAGTAAGGTGTGTAGCCCTTGACCTGACTGATCAGCCCAATTCCCCTTTTACCTGCACATCACAAGGCTTTTAAGCAGTGCTGGAGCAGGGTAACAAAAGCCACCTGGATCTCCCACTGAAGATCTCTACTAGATCCTTCTCCACTGCAGGACTTGGTCTCTTTGCCACATTGCTGAATTTGTCCAATTTCTCCACTTAATCTGCACTCAAATCCCACCAGCTTCAAAGAGCTGAAACAAATCTCACACCTGGAGGAGAAATGGCTGAAAAATTAATTTTTAAGAATATATATTGTTGCAGCAACAAATTATAAAGAGAATAAGATTGATATTTAATAGGTAAACTGAGAATCCAAATAATTGGATTACTTCTGTTCTTATCTGCAGAGTCTAACATGTTTACAAAAGGCAGCAAGAGACCATTTCTGCCTCCAGTAAACAGAAAAACTAGCACTGCAGTTTTTAGCTGGTCTTCCAATGAAATTGCTTTTTCAACAGCACTAATAGTCTAAGGACTCAGAGTACTGACTTTCACAAATTGTTAAGATTAATTTAGTAAAAAGTGGATAGAAACCATATTTTGCTTTCTTCTTTTTAAATAGGAAAGCTTGTGTTTAGTAGCAGAGTTCAGTTCTGCTACACAGACTGATGTCATGGCAGCAATTGTGTAAAAAATAAAAAATAATTCATGAAAGATTTTTGCCTTACAATATGCAGGGGAAGAATCCTCCTTTACAGCAAATTCTGGCAGAGGAGTGGAGGGTCTATGAAAAGAAATTCATGTTTCAACACCATCAATTGCTAAGACTGCTACAGTAAGCTGCTGTTCTACCTCTCCAGCCTCAACCACAAGAGAAGACCTGCAGAAAGCAGGTGCATGTAATGTAATGTAAATCTGCTTTCCCTCATCTCTTTTATGGAAGCAGGAATACTGCTAAAAAAAACCAAAAACCAAACCAAAGCAGCACATTCACCATAATCCCACTTTCAGTAACTGAATTATGACATCTTCCTCAGAGTCCTTTGGGCGTAGTTTGGAAAATTAAGGACTCAGAAGAAAATATCAGTCTGAATCTAACCTCATCCTAGTTTATTTTTCTCAAAAAATAACCAGAAACCACAAATTCTCTTCTGAGCAACTTCATCATCTGTGCTCACTATGGTGCAACTCACCTTCAGCATCAAACACAGCCTGCTGCCATTACAGTTCCAACTCTGCCTCTACGTTTCCCTAGAGATGGCAATCAGCTTCTGAGCAGCTTTAGGGGAGAGAGGAAAGGAGATCCTGCTCCCTTCATCCTTCTTCCTTCCTGCTTCCAGCAATTGTGCACTTGCTGCTCCCTGTGGGAAGAGAGATCTCTGCCTCCCAGCCACTCAGCATGGCTGGGGATGCTGCTCACTCTACTTTGCTGGAGGCCAAAGATGCTTCACCCCATGTGGAGTTTTACAAGGTCTGTGGGTTGTGAAGAACTCTGCAGTTGGTTCAGTGTTTAAAATGCAGCATTGAGGGAGCCTAATGTGCTTTGCCTGCTACTAAAAGCTGTACAGGTAGCTGCTGCTGCTGCTCCTTCAGGGAGAGCAGAGCCCAATCATGTGGTCAGCACCACAGGGAGAGAAAGGCCAAAGGGATTTTTTTTGCCCATCTTCAAGCCTGGACTGAGACTCTCCATGTCAAATCTTAATCTTATTGAAAACAGGCAGCCAAAGAATAGAGTTTCTGTAAAGAAAAGCTGCAAGATGTTAGACCTGGTTCTCATCAACAGGGAAGGGCTGGTGGGTAATGTCAAACTCATGGGTAGCCTCAGCTGCAGTGACCATGAGATAGTGGAGTTTGAGATCCTAAGGGTAGCTAAGAAGGGGGAGCTCAGAAGCTTGAAAACCTTATTTTCAGAAGAGCTGAATTTAACCTCTTCAGGAACCTCCTTGCTAGTGTGCCATGGGATAAAGCCCTGGAGGGACTGGAGCCCAAGAAAGCTGGTTGACTTTCAAGGATCATCTCCTCCCAGCTCAAAGGCATTGCATCCCTCAAAGGAAGAAAGCAGGCAAAACCACCAGGAGACCTATATGGATAAACAGAGAACTCCTGGCAAAAATCAAATATAAAAGGGAAACACACAAAGCATGGAAGCAGGGACTGCTAACCTGGGATGATTACAAGGAAGTTGCTTGTGAATCAGAGACCAGGTTAGAAAAGCTAAGGTCCTGACAGAGTCAAATCTGACCAGAGATATTAGAAATAACAGAAAAGGATTTTACAGCTATGTAAGAGAAAAAAGAAAAATGAGAGAGAATGTGGGGCCTCTCCAAGAACGTGGAGAAGGCTGAAGTATTCAACAGTTTTTTTGCCTCAGTCTTCACTGGTGACCACTCAAATCACACCACCCAAACCACAGAGGGTGTGGGCTGGGACTGGGAGAGTGAAGAACCACCCAGGGTAGGAGCAGATCAGGTCTGGGAACACCTAGAGAACCTGAAAACTTAGATTTCTTACTACTCACCTTGAATTTCTAACTACTTCCTGCTCATTTTTCTTATTGGGGTTCACAGTTTAATTTCTTGACCTACATCCAGTGTAAATTTCTAGTAACAAAAATGTGATAATCCCATGCTATAGCTATAAAATTGGTTAAATACATTAGGAATGTTTTCATAGGAGAAAACTAGATGGCTCTGCAGAAAAATCTATGAGAAAAGCTATTTAGACAAGTGCTACATCAGAAGTAGCACCATATGTTCCCATACTTCAGCATGAAAGAAAAAACATCTATAAAATGAAAAGCAGTGATTTTTTTTTTCAAAAGCTACTGCCCTGAGAACTTAAGTGCATTTTTTTTTTGTTTCAAGTACCAAATAATTAGACCAATCTAATTAGGAAGGAGATAATTAAAAGACTAACAGGTTGCTAAATCACACTCGGGACACAGTGTGGTGTTTGCTCTAGTTTACAAGTAAGATTAAAATAGTAACAGTACCAATGTCCCTTTAATTTCTGCACAAGATTTGAAACATTAAGTTGCACTCAGACCACATTTCATCATCAGAAGCACCATTAAAAACTCACCACTTAGCCCAGCAGGAAGCTGCTGTAATTGCAGTAACTTTCTATTCATAACAAGGGTTGTTGCTGTAGTCCTGTCATCACACATCACTGACTGGAAATGTTGAGCCTGTCATTTTGGAACATCAAAGCCTGATTCCCCACTGAGGGTACTTTACTACAGAGCTTGAAAATCCTGGACTGAATTCTGATCCCTGCCATTCATAAACATTTTTAGAAACAACTCTGATACAGTGACTTTGTGCAGCAAATCCCCAGCTCTTGGTAGCCAGCAGAACCTGTTACCCAGCCTCCCCTCAGCCTGGAGGGTTTGACAGGTAGCAGCAGCAACCACCCACCTGCTAGGAAGGATTCCACTGGCATTCAGAGAGTAAATCAAAACCACACCAAGCTCACCCAGTTCCTGTGGTCCACAGCTGGCAAGTCACAGAGGTGTTCAGACAGCAGATCTAGCAGGTTTCTATCTGCTCAGCACCACTTCTCCTCTCTGGCACAGTCACAAGATGCCCACTATGGATTGATATTAATGACCCTCTTGCCAGAAATACCATGTCTCCCATTTGTATTCTGATTTTCAAAGTGAAGACCTCTACAGCTACACAACTATCCTGCAACAGGCCACAGGAATCAACACAGAAAAATACAGCATCCTCTAGTAACACTATCACAGCAAGTAACTGCAAATGCAAAAGGCATGTTAACATCTTCTAATATGCCTGCTGCACACACATACACACAAATAACTAAAAATAGCTTTGCTCCCCACTGGCCTGGCTAACATAATTCAGCAAATTCAGGAAGGAAGGAAACATTGCCTTAAAAGCTGATTTTGAAAGGAAACACACTGAATGTGTTTGTAGCAAGCTAATTGTTCATAAAGGTGTTTTCTAGGCATGCAAACCTCAGCCCTGGTTTTTACATCACACTCAAACCAGACTAAGAAAAGAACTGTTAGAGAAGTAGTAGGATGAAATGGAATAATCAGTAGCTAAAACTCAGGAAGCCTGGATTTACGTTTTAGTTGGTGGCCAATTAATCCTGGTAATTAATTTTATTAATTCCTGGACCTCCACAGATTTTCAGCTGGCTTGAGCTCTGAACTTGGAAAACATTTGGATTGCTAAAGGCTGCTGTTAAGATGCAGAAGAAAAACACAGGGCAAAGAGCTACTTCTGCTTCACACCTCTAAACCAGAGAAATCGATGCTTGCTGAACTAGGTTTCTTTACATATGTAAATAAATTAAAATTGAGAACGTTCACATCCTTGCCCTCTTCAGAGCAGAGAGTAAATTCCAGGTCTCTCCAAGAATCTTTCCCACTGTTTCACCAGGTATGATGGGAACAAATTTAGTCCTTAGCAAGCGTGGGCTCAAGGGGCACTCTGCCTGCTGAGTAACCAGCTGGCTGCTCTACTCAGTGGCTAACCAGCACAACTAGTCACACTCCCAAGGAACCTGATTACCACACTGATGGTTAAAACCTCATACCAGTGAGGCTCAGTGATTGGAGCCAAGATGCTCCTGGTTCCCTGCAAAAACAGCATTTCCTAACAAACAGAACACAAACATCACCCGGATATTTTTGGGCTGAGCAGCAGAAATCGACCAACCACTTTCATCTTCCATTACAGATCTTTTCCCCTGAGTTTCAACAGCCTCTTCCTTCCTCTGCATCATGATGCATTTCTGAGCAGCACTGCAAGAACAAATCAATTAAAATCTAACAGAAGTTTTAGGTTAATAAAAGCACGTGATTAGAAATGTTGCATTGGATAGCAAATGTCACCTGAGTGTATCTCTACACTCAACACCCTGTTTCTCCTGAAACAAGGACAAGGAAAACCCCCAAATCTCCCATCAGCTTGAAGTGACATCATCAACCTACTGAAAAATACATCTGCTGAAGTACACAAACACAAAGCAGAGCCAAGGTTTGCTACATTCAGAGCATAGCTCTTTCACATTGATAAATTAATAGACATTCTGCTCTCCAAGCTAACAGACATTATTTCTCAATATTCATACATTCTTCAGTAACCCTTCAAGCCCACCTTTTCCAAACTGCTATCAGAATCAACTCGATTTTATTAGTTAAAAAAAAATAAAGCAACAGAGATGAACTAGAATACGTTGCCCAGGCAACTGCCTCAGCTCCAGTGCCTGAAGTACACATTTCCAGGAGGCAGCTGAGAAGCACTGACTTGTCATTTAAGCACAATGCACTTTCTGTTCAATTGGGATTGTTGTAGAGTCATCACCAAACAGGGTCAAGCGAGTCCTTTTCTGCTACATCTCTTTTTGGACTTTTCAAAGTTATCTTTTCAGTGCTTCATGGGACTGGATGTACTTGCAGGAGCACAATCAATACAAGGAGTTTGCACTATCCAACTCCTTGACAAAGCCAGGATAAGGGAGTGGCCTGTGAGCATAAAACTCTTGAGATTCAAGCTTCCAGGATAGTCCAATCAGTCACTTTCCATGCTCTCAGGCAAGCCAGAAATTAACTTTTATTGGTCTAAATACAATTTTTCAGTACAATCTAAAAGGTGAAGAAATACTTCTCTTATATTTATAGAGAAGATAAAAAAAAATACTCAAAACTCTGATGGCTTAATGTTGAAATTAGGGTTTCTTTTCATGTACTCATGATGCCTTTGCCCTCCTTGTTCTCCAAAATATTTGCACATGCTATGGTTGTGTGTGGTCAAAATTCATCATTACTAACTGGAGTGTAAACCAGGTGTCAAGTTCAAACAACAAGGAATAAATCACAAAGTTCTAGCACCTGCAGAAGATAAAGATTCTGGTTTCTTGTGCTGTTTAGTTAAGCCTGCAGAGCCTTTGGTCTTGATGGTTAGAGCTGGTTAGGAAAAAAACCCACGTTGTTGGAAAGATTTGCTTCTATGTTTTCTTCATGGTCTTAATGATAATGCAAAAACCTAAAATCCTTAAAAAACCCTGAAATTTGGGTTACAAAAAATTCTAAAAGGCATGCAAGCAAGATGAATGACAGTAACAGACAAGTGACTTCACTCAGAGCACTGCAGGAGCATATTTAAGCATCTTGCTTCTGTCAGGGCATCCAATTTCAGTGTAAGTCATGACAAGGAGGAGTGAAGTGCTCAAATCCTTGGAAGGCTCTAAGGCAGTTTTCAGGTTCTATGTCACAGCATTCATATCTGTGCTTGATGTATTCATCTGCCTTCAGTGAAACATTCCTTTTCAGTTTCCTAATCAGTATTTTTAGACACCCATCTTAATGTCATCTGTAATGCTTTCAGACCACTAAAATCCTAAAAAGGATTTTAACAGCATTAAGATTCATTCACTGTAAACCAAAAATAGAGTCAGAAGCCAAGAGGGGATGTGGGTCACCTATCAATGCTTTTCTCAAGGCTTATGAGAACCTCACATCAATGTGAGCCACTCAGCAATACATCAGCCCTGAAACCATTGGAAAAAGCATTTTTTCTTCCTTAGAATCAAGTTACAAGTGCCTGCTCCAAAAGCCTACAGTGAGCTTTGATCAAGGCAGATTTCCACAACTCACAAGAACGTTGAGAAGCACTAGAAAAAAATCTAGTGAGTTTTGAGGTCTAATATTTGAAGGTGGTAGAGATCTCACTACTGATCAAATTTGAGAAGTTTGATATTGCAGGCATAAAAGCTCTGGAATAATTTGGATAACCTTAAGGAATTATCAAAATGGAGAGCTTTAGAAGCTATTCAGTCCTGTTGCTTACCACATGGCTGTGCTTTCTCAGCTGTATCTTGACAGTGCCTGAACACTGCTGTGTTTCAGTAGTCCAAAGAGTCACTTCAATTATTATATATTTACAAATCAGCATTACAAATAACTGCCATAATTTCTCCACCTCTTTAACTGGACAAAATATTTGTAATAAATCAGTGCAAAGTTCACACAAACAGTGCAAAAAAAACCTAAAGGGCTGCAGGACCCTGCACTTGTTGATGTCCACATGTGTAAAACTGCTGGTTGCTTCCTCTCCCCAAGTGTACAGAAACAAAAGGGAATATACCAGAAGTTTTACAGCAGAACTGACAAGCTGAACTATTTGATATTCACAGCCTTCACATAACTGTTCATCTTTTAAGACAGCCTAGCTCAAGATAGCAGCTTTCCCATTCACAATCAATACATTTGCAAACATTTTCATGCTGTGCACCAAATGCTCACGGACAGATCTCAAATCACAGACCTGGCTCTTTTCTGTGCATCTTGCAGAATTAAAAGCACTAAAAAAAAAAAAACCAACAAAAAAAGCAGCAAAAAATAAACCAAAACCAAAAAAACAAACCCAACCAAACCTGAAAATTTACAAAACCACTAAATGTGCACAGAGTAGTATCATTAGTGTATATAATGTTTTTAAGACAGCTTTAGTATTTAGCCTTCCCCCATTTTATGCTTGTATAATTCATTTCCCCTGAAAGAAGAAATGTTATTATTACTGGCATCTTGCTGTCTTTCAGTCCCACCACCCAAGGCCTCTTCCAGGCTAATCCTTCCCTTCTCCATTTTGTTTGATACCTTTGTTATGACAAGTTATCAGATCTGAGATGGCCTTAAAATAGAGCAATGGGGGAACAAGGGGAGAGTGGATTTTTCTCCTCACCTACTTAAATATGCTTTTAGATTTCTTGATTGTGAGAGCCTCACAGATTATAGAAGATTTTTCATTCATGTATATAAAGGACCCAAAGAACCCTCCACAGTACCCCAAGTTTTCACTATCAGTGCAGACCATATTATTAAGGCCTCAATGAATATTTCAAGCCACAACTGGAGGACAAGTGTGTGGAAAAAACTGCCTTCACATACAAAGGAACAATGACCAAAAGAACCACCTCCCAGAACAGAGAAACTGCCAGGCTGGATCAGACTAATGCAATTAATATTCTACTTTTTGCTTTCTCTCCTGACAGGGCCCAGGCCCAGCTGTTTTAGACAAAGGCACACAGACTTGCACCATTAAGAGCACTGGAACAATGCACTGGAGTGAAATTCACCCTCAAGTTTTTGTTACTTAGAAGCTGATGTTTGCCCAAGAACAAAGGGATGAGATCTTCTCTGCAAGCATGATGGGTTTCCATATTTTTAATCTATCACCTTTCATTCTGTATTATCCACAGGGAAATATGATACTTCTCAAGATTTTAACAATTGTTGGGCTCTGTGCCATTTCACAACAAAATGAGGGTCTGGCTAAATCTACTAGTGTGGCTTAAGAATGTAGTGACAGCTGAGCATCCTCTAACAATACCCCTCCAATTCCACCATGCAGGGCTCTATCCCTTTTTCTTCACAAAGGCTTAACCCCACAGTTATCTCCAGAAAGACAAGGACACCAGTGGTGACACAGTGGACTCTTCTAACAGATTCAAGGACAAGATTGTGGTAAAACCCATCATACCACAAAGCACTGTATAATCTGGTTTTAATCTCTTTGCAAGTATGGACGTGGTATATTAAGATGTACACTTCTTCCTCTGTTGAGCAACATTCAAAGCTCAAGGTTTCAGTCCTGGCTGATCCTCTTAACACAGCTCACCCTTTAACTATTCAAGGAGGACACACAGACAAGATTTATATCAAGATCATGACTTGAAGTTAATTCTCAGAGCTCTCTCAGTAACTATATATCTGTGTACATGACAGTGAGACCCAAGATAAGCTGTGCTTCAATTTACTAATTAAGGCATGACTTGCTAGCTCAGAAGACAATGAATTTTCATTGCTAGTCATTTTTCTTATGTACACAGAGCTTTATTATACCTCATTAAATACCCTATAATTTGGAATGCCTCATTGCCATTGCCTCTTGTCAACATCTATACACTCTGTATGTGAATGGCAGTATAAAATTTTAACCCCATGCTATCCAGGCCACTGTGTTCTTCCCTAATTGTTAATTCATTCTCTTCCAATCCCCATACAAGTGGCTGCAACTCTCCATTAGCAACTTTCTAATAAAATAAGAAAAAAAAAAATCCATTAATAGATGGAACAGAAAGGAGAGGACACCCTTTGATTAACACACAAACTAGAAGGCTGAAGTTCTTAAGCAAGAAACAGCAGGAGTTATTATAATTACTCTCTGCATTATAACTGACAGAGTTCAGAAAATTTGACAATGTAATCACTATAATATTTCTAAAAACATATTTTACTATTATAAAATCATAACACTAACTCAGAAAGCTGTGCAAAGGACTCTGTTACACAAGAGGTCCTCTCCCTGGGTCAAAGGTATTCTCTCCAAGCAAGGATTCAATGTGAGGACTCTCCCTTTTGGCACTCATAAAATAAAAATCTGCCCATATATTTCAGTCAGACATCACTGACAGCCATCCAAGCTTCTGATGAGTTTTTAGAGGTGTCTCCTTTGCTCAAGGAGAGGTGCTGTTGCACTTGCTAGGTAAGAACCCTCCCATCCCCAGCAAGTGTGTATGATGTTAGTCAGCAGTTTTACTTCTCTTCATTAATAACCTCAGTCAGCAGGAAGCAAAGAAAGACACAGGAAAGCTTTCTGATACTTTCACATGAAATTCAAAACTCAGAGTAAAAAAATGACTTCTTAAAATAGAAATGTTGTAATAAATTGCTTAGAACAGAAAACAGCATTTAAAAACCAAATGCTGAAAGCACATTAATTTATATAGAGGCACTTACACTATATTTGTGTCAGAGTGGTGTATTATTCTAGGTTGCACAGATGTTCACTAGAAAATGTTTACAAATATTATCATCACATTTTATTTGGTTAGATCTGTTAAATACTTATGTTTTTAATCAACAAACATCAAGACAGATTTAGTTCTCCCATCCCATTTTCTGTCACTCCACTCAATGAGGATACTCATTTCAGAAAAACACACAAGAGAACCCTGAAGTAATTTTTTTTAAAGATTAATACATTTTATAGATGAAAACTGATGTGTCATACAAGACAAAACAAAACAAACAAAAAAACAACCACCAAAACCCAACAACCAAACAAAAAAAAAACAACCAACCAAACACCAAACCTTTGAGCATAAGAAATGAAAAGAATTATGCAGAATACTACCACCTCATCCTTTATTCCCTCAGCTGTGCCTAAGGACCCAAGTCAGTTTCAGAATGAAGTAACTTGCCAAATACCTCATGACAGCTTAAAATTTGCATGAAGCCAAAATGATTATTAATGCATATTCCATGTCATGCAAGGCAGACTATAGCTACATATAATCCTGCTGACAGCACTGCAGTATTATATTGTAAGATATACTGCAAGTCAAGAGAGTTACTCTTTGCTATTTGTAGGATCACAAACACTTCACTCACTGCTCAAATGACAGTCCACAAACACTGCAACAAGATTAGAAGTGCCCTGCAAAATAATCACCCAGATGTGCAATCAAACATCTACTATCCATGTTCACTATTTTTCTCCACAACTTTACAGCAGCTGACAGAAATGAAAGCACAAAAAAACCCCAACAATTCACTGCTCCCAAATCACCAGCATTTTGTGGCCCAAGTCCAAACTGTGGATCATTGAAGTACTCTGCACAAAAGACATCAGTAATCTTGGGTTTAAAGTAACAACTGCTTTTGCTGCACTGTTAATAATATGGCTGAGTTCTTAGTAAGACTATTTAGACAACATAAAATTAGAAAGCCAATCGTGTTGGCAGCAAAAAAAACCCATATCTGTCTGTGTATGAGTTTTAAAAATACATGCTGAGAACCTTAGATCACCTCTCTACACATCCAGTGACCAAACTGATGAACATCATGAGTGCAAGAAAGAAGGCTCTTCTAGAAAGTTGTTCCATACTTCACACTACTTAGAGCCAGGTCAATTTTGAAGAGAAAGAACTGAGTAGAGAAAGGAATACTATATTTAAGGGAAGTTTTCCAAGACCAGTTTTTCTAATTGGTGGATTACACATCTTCACACAGTTGTCATACAGTCCTTAGTAATCAGTTTTTAATTATTAAAAGAGAAGCCTATACACTTACCACTTCAAGGTCTGCCAGCCCTGTCAAGTATACACATTTCACTGGAAGCAATCTGGATTCCCCCCTACAGATCAGGTTATCTTAACTGAAGGCATTCTGTAAGTTAATCACAACAGGCAAAGGAGCCATTGTGAGAGGGTAATGTGATAAATTATGAGGACAGGACCCAGCACACAGCTCTGTCTCCTCCACTTCAGACAGATCCAGCAAGTAGTGATCAGTTCCACCAGTGTCAACACAACTTCTCACAGCTGTTTACAACATGAAAACATGCCAACTCCATCCAAAAAATGTACTAAAATTTACTATTTCCTTAATTTTTAATTTCATTAAACATATGCAAACTCAAGGGTTTGAAAAGCTTAGGAGCTCCAATTCATTTATACTGAAGCTAGCCCTTCATCAGGCCTTTTCCAGAGTATGGAAAAGGACATAAGAAGCCTTCAGTCAATAAACAGGAAATTTAGAAATCTTTAAAGCTACAGAGAGGGTAGGTTAGGAAGGTGGAAATGAAATTGGAGATACTTCCCTCCATCTTGCTGACTCCAACACAGGCAGGACAAGAAAGATAGCCAATTCCTCTCTTCTGTGAGGAGGGCTCTACCTAGGGACAAACAGTTCACATCCACCAGCCACAGAGCAGAATCAAGGCCAAGTGCTGCTCCTTGTGACCTTACACCAACGCTCAAGATGCACTTTTCCCCTGATTTTTAATCCACCCAGCATCTGCTGGATGGACGGATGAGTATATTCTGGTTAATTCACCTGCTCAGGAAATAATGCTGGCATCAGACTTGTTACCTTTCATTCCACATAAAGAATGATTCCTTTTCCAGAAATAGCACTGAAACTCCCTGTCAAAGTGAATTTTCACTAAACATATGAACCCACCGTTCATTCCATTGTATATACTTCTGTGGTGAGGTGACAGGTCATCTGTTACTTGTCTTCTGAGGGTACCTTCTCTGCTGCCTCCACTGAGATGTTTGAGATGCTCTGGGCTCCCTCCATAGTGTTGTTTGAGATGCTCAGGGCTCGTCCCCCTGACTTTGTGGAGGTGTTCTGTACTTCCACTCGGCGTGTGCTTTTGAAGGTGATCTGGGCTGCCACTGCTGTGCTTTTGATGCTCAGGGCTACTGCCAGGCCTCTGCTTTTGAAAGTGTTCAGGGCTACTACTCAGAATGTGCTTTGGGATAGTTTCTGGGCTGCTGCTGCGCTTCTGTTCAGGTGCTTTGACAATGGGTTTGTGATGTTCTGGACTTGGTCCTTTCAGGTGATGATCAGGACTGCCAGAACTCCTAGGCTTCTGCAGGTGCTCTGGGCTGATACTCCTGTGTTTCTGATGCTCAGGGCTCCCTTCACCCCGAGCTTTTTGAAGATGTTCTGGACTGGTACTTGGATGATGCTTGTGATGGTCTGGACTGTCTGTACTTCCTGTGCTAGAAGTACTACTCCCATCACCAACATCTCTTATGTAAGTGCTGGCTGCAGTCAACTGGCACAGGCTGATCTGGCTGTCGATAGAGCTCCGGCTGCCTGCTCCACCAGTTTTCTCCTCATCCAGCAACACACACAATTCTTTCAGCTCCAAGTTTTCCTTAACCACTTCTTCTTGCCTCACTTCCAGCTCTTTCAGCTTCTGTAAATACAAGGAAACCTCTTTGTGCATGACACTAGCACTGTATCTGCCCAGTCTCTGCCACTCTCGGGACACCTTCTTGCCTTTCTGCCTGTCGTCATCCAGAAAGCAGCAAAGGTCTCTCAGCTCTTGGTTATCTTCTTGGAGCTTCTGGTTGATATCCTTTAAAAGAAAGATAATCATGACAGAGAGGTGTCTAAAAGAAGGAAGATTGTTCCATCACTGTTATGTAAGCCATAGAACAGCACTGCTATAAATTCATCATCCAAGCACTCAAGTGAGGCATAATTAATTTGGGGTGTCTATCTAGCAGATTCTAACACTGTGCTTTAAACCAGGCTTCTTCCAGGAAAAAGTGACTAACTTGGAGCTAATATGGAAGAGTTCAAAGACTAACTTCCAACACAGTGTAAAAGTTTCAGGTGCTTAATGAGTTTTCATGCTAAATAACAGAATTTAGCTCCCAAACTGGGCAATGATCATAAGCAGAAGATTTCACTCCCTTGAGAGTGTTATCATTAAAAAAACCTGCAAGGTATATCATAAATTGAATTGTCATCTCACTGAAATAGTTCATTATTAACATTTATAATCTCCATTCCCCAAAGCATATTCACATATGAAGACGAATATTTTAGAGATATTAAAAAATTGGGGTTTGAATGATTTTGTTTCAGATTTACATAAAAGAACCTTGTCAGTCATCATCTCATCAGAATTGCTTCAACCACTCTGAAATGAAATAATCTGCTTTAATAGATTTTTTTTTTCACTCCTAACAAAATGAAGTACATGATCCCATGCCCTGTGCTAAGTGAGGAACAGTCTGAAGCAAAAATGCTCTGAAGCAAAAATGTTCAAGCTATTACTACAGCAGAAAAATATGCCAAAGAAAACATTTTCAGTATTTTATCCTAGTGTTACTAAACTGGCTTGCAACCATATTTATCTTTCTCCCAACTGAATAATCATTCCTCTCACATATGATATTAGAAGTAGAGATGAGCATCAATTGTTAAAACTCTCTTTATAGAAGGACCATTTTAGCACTGTTTCTTAGGAAGCTTTTGTAACTCCACTGGATTTATGTGCAGGCACACTTTTGTTTGTCTGATGTATATTTCAAATTAACTTTGAGCATAACCAATTTTAACCCATATTTTACAAAGGAAAAATACTTTCAGTGAGGCTAAAAGGTATCCTTAAAAACCTGTGCAGGTGAGAGATTTTAAATGATCCCATGGTGGAATAAAAGAGTTGTGGAAGCCCAGAAGCCAGCAGTCAGAAGTAGGAGGCACCCACCCACCACTAAACAGTCAGTCTTACTCCTGGACACCAACACGGGGCTCAAAGCCTCATTCTCCCAAATTCCTTTTAAAAGCTCCAGCTGAAGCATCTGAACAAAAGGTGGAAGTTAATCATCACCTTAAGGAGTTCAGAAATGAGGCAGGAATTTGTCACTTCTTCCTACACACCTTGATGTGTTTTGTTACTTATCTGCAAGATGCATAAATCCACATGATGTCACAACCCCTTGCATGTAACTATTGTAATTTAACTTAGACTGGAAATGTAAGCTTTACTTTTACTAAAGTACTATCAATGGATGGATCTTTTTTACCCCCAGATCCCACATATTATTAAAAAGAGGAAGGACACACACACTTTGCAGACCAGGAAAACTTGGGAGACAGGCAACAGTCTTCCCACTGCTTATTTTATGCCACACTACTATAAAATACTCACTCATTTAGTTGTTTAAAAGCATTCTACAAGTGAAGAATTCTCTTCTAATGTACTCTGATGTAATCATTCCAGAGCCCACACAGCATCTCTATCCTTGCCTTCCCTCTAAGCTCACCTCACTGAGGGCATTTCCTAAAAATCCATGTCCTTTGCCAAATCAATGAGGCAGAAAAAGCAGTCGTACCTACTTTAAGGTAACTTTCCAGGTCTAAAATCCACACGTATGCGCTACACCAGGGTAATCACCTGCAAATACACGATCTCCCCAACCCGAATAATGGGAAAAGAAACACTAGGGACTATCCTCATCCAACAAAAGAGTTCAATTAAGAAGGAATGAGTCATTACAGACTTGGTCTGCCCCGATTATAGCCTGCAGAAGTGCGCAGTTGGAAGAGTTGGATCAGAGATGTTATTTCTTTTACAGAAAATAAACCTCGGATGGGGTCTGATCACCCCAAAACCAAGCCCAAGGGCTTGGCATCACACTGCTGCACTGCATCCTGGTCTCAACCACCTCTCTCCAGGAGCCGACCAGACTGCGTGACAGCTGAGTAAATCATCTGAAAAGAGGAGCACAGAACAGCACAAGCTACACAAAGCCGTTTGCACGTCTGCAGCTCTGCACGCTATTCTTTCACGTGCATTTCAGAAAAGATCCTTTAACCTGATCAAAACCCACTGACATCTACCACAAAAGTGACAAGACCTCAGTGTTTTCACCAATTCAAAGCACACTGGGGCGAGCAGACATCAGCTTTGCTCCACAGTCTGCCAAACACTTGGTCATTCCTTAATCGGCCACTCATTTTGAAGCGAGACCGAACGCTATTCACTCCACTCCTCGTTCACTTTGCATGGGGTTTTCGGTCACGGCTCCTCCCAGACCATCCATCCATCCGTCCATCCATCCACCTGATGAGATCGCTCCCAGCAGGACGGGCGGAGGACGCCGAGACGCGTCGGAAACTTCGGGGATCCCACCCTAGCCACCCCGCTACCTTCAAGCCGCGGATCTCGCCGAGGTGGAGCTGGAGGCGGCGGTTCACCTCTCGGATGAGGTTGCTGTGGTCCAGCATCGCGCTCATCTTCTCGGCCTCGGCGCGGCGGAGGCTGCGGATCAGCTCCTCCTTGCTCCACTTCAGCAGCTCCTCGTCCGACACCTTGGACAAGTCCTCGGCCGGCGCCGCTCCGCAACTTTCCGCCGCCACTTTGGACATGCTGGCGGCCCGACGGCTCCCGGACCCCGCCGAGGGGCTGCAGCCCTCCCGGGGCCGCCCCACCGCAGCCGAGCAAAGGCCAAGCCCCGAGCCCGAGAGGGCGGGAGATGCCCCCAGCTCCAGCAGCCTGCGGCCGGCGCTGGGGCTTGCGGAGGGAATTTCTTCTGGCCGCCGGCGGCAGCTGACTGGAGAAGAGGAAGAGGAGGAAAGGGTGTGGAGGAAGCCGGGTCACAGTCTGAGGTGCAAACTTCACCCGCCGAGAAGGAAAAAATAAACCAAAAAAAAAAGCAAAAACCACCAAAAAATAGCAAGCCCAAGGAAAGCCCCGCAAGCCCGGCTC
>JANHGL010019305.1:50631-60768 GCA_024611195.1 Ceyx melanurus | reverse complement strand
CAGCAATTTTGCCTGGGAATTCTTCAGCATCTTTACACCGTGTGGGTTTACTGCATAGTACAATGCTTCAAAATGCTGAATTAAAACCAAACCAAGAGATGATATCATAATGAAAACGAGGTGGATATAGCAGGAAAAAAACCTGAACTATCCCAGAATTTCACTTATTCATGTGGTCCCTCGTATTCTATGACTCTATTTAGGAAAAAGATAATTTGAAATATTTGAAATATAACAGGTGCACACCACAGGTGACTGAATAACCATGCACATGCATGAAGGTATAGTGAAATTTCAACCTTCGTTTGGTGTTGTTACTAGGGGAGCTTTGAAAAGAAACCAGCCAGCTGTTGAGTGGAAATATTTGTCTGGAGCATTTATATCCTAAAGCAAATAATATAGGAAAAGTGGATTTCAAAGGGAACTACACTCAGCAGATCTTACAGAAGTGGGTTATGTGTTCCCTTCTAGATTCTCTTGGAAAACCCCAGTGTACCTGACAATCCAAATTCCAACTGCTTCATGCACTGCACTGCAACACCCACTGCAGTTGGTGCTGGCACCGAGGCTGTCGGCTGTGCCCGGGTCAGCTGGGGATCTCCCCTTGCTGCTCACAAACCCCTGCTCCGTGACTGCTGCTGAATTCACAACTCTATCTTTACAGAAGCAGCTAAACATAAATCAATGCTTTACAAATCTCAGCTTCTTAAATACATTCGTGCACGTCTGGCCTGGTGACAAGAGCCCTGGAGCACCTGGCAGCTCCCACCACTGCCAGTGACAGCAGCTGAATCATCGCTGCAGCGCTGGTGTCAGCTCAGGTACTACCATGGGCAGCCCCTGCACTGGCAGTTCGGGCATCTGGGGGGGGTCTGTGCTCTGGCACTGACACCAACAAACACAAAATACACTGTATGACCTGAAATGGTACCTGAAATGTCCTCTAAATCAGGACAGCTGGGTGCAGATAGCCCACTGGAAATGCTCAGTGCCCCCCAGGATCTCCTGAAACATGCCTAAAGGTTCTGTGGGGTGGTAACAGCTGGTGATGTTAGTAAGTCCAAAGCCATTGTTTGAGCAGATCCAGAGGAGGTCCCAAAAATGCTCCAAGGTCTGGAACTCCTCTGCTGGGAGGCCAGGCTGAGTGTGTTTGGGCTGTTCAGCCTGAAGAAGTCACCAGGGAGACCTTCTTGTGGCCGTTCAGGACTTAAAAGTGCCTAGAAGAAAGAAGGGGACACTCAAAGATTTCTTTCCAGCTGCTGTTAGACCAGCAGTGCTTGTGTAGCACTAACTCTAGCAAAGCTCTAATCAAACATCTCAGTTCAGGCTCAGAATAAACGAGTGTTTAAATAAAAACTGTCACATATAGTCAAGTTTGTGCTTATTTTTATACTCGGCTAACACACTGCAAATTAGCGTTTAATGATGGAAGGGTGACACAAAGTCCTGAATGCCTGAAAATAAAGGAATGCAACTCCCCAAACACTTTCCAGTGACACAACAAGCAGGACGCAGGGTGAGTTCAACAAGCTGCCCGTTACCGAGGCCACCAGGCCGAGCTGCTGTGAACACAAAAAGGGCGGGAAAAGCACCTCTGCATGACCTTGGAGCTTCTTCCCTTACCAGGCATCTCACGAGCCTGGTGTGACTGGAGTTGTCAAATGCTGAGCTGGAAGAATCAGTGGCAAAGTTCGGATTGCTCTCCCCCTTTCCCCAAGAGCAGTTGCTCGCCTGTTACTCGCTCCGAGGCGGGTGCCAAGCCCGTCTCAGCAGGGCTGGCTGGCCTCTCTGGGAGGCTGCCCCAGTGAAAGGTAGGGCTGCCCAGCCTCGTGATGAGAGCTGCCACTTCCACTGCTCGCAGCGAGGAGATTCAGCTTGACTCAGGGTAGGAAACCCTCTCCTGATTTCCATAGACAGCCATTGCAGTGGTAAGCAATAAAGGAATGGGGGAAGAGAAAGGAGTGCCAAGGGGAAAGGACTTTTGAGAGTGGTTGAAGGGATGGGTCCGAAAGGGGCTGTGAGTAAAGGATGCAGGAACAGGAGGGGTGGGGGGTGTCAGAAAACAGCATATGTCTAAGTGTAGGGTAAAAGGGAGTGAAGTGTCCCAGCAGAATGGGGAATTAAATCTGCAGACTAAGAAATCATTGTGCTGATAAGCCCCTAAGAATAACTGTACTGCAACCCCTGATGATCACGAGGTGCTAATGTACATTAATGATTAATATGTAGATATACATAGGCATTCTTGTAAAATACACACATTGCTATATTAGTAGGTAATACATATATGCTACACAATACATAACTACTTCCTTATATATATATTCATATTTCATGATTCTCAAGGTTTCAGCAGTACAGGGCAGCAGAGCTGATCCATTCTTCCTCCACTGCCTGCTGAACAAGCAGAAAAGAAAGCTCCACACTCTGTTGAACTGTCTGAAGGACAGCAAAAAATAAGGAGCAACAATGTGGCTAAGCAAGTATGTCTGTTGTGAAGCCAAATGGAAATCAAAAGCTGTCCTGAGGACTTTGGAGGTTAACAGTAAAAGGCAGAAGACACCTGTAGCTCCAAAAAGCTGCCCAGCTTGGGGACAGGGCAGTTCTTTCACCCCCCAGTACACCCCTGTATGGTACTACCAGCTTTTTCACATACAGGGGTGTGAATTCTTTAGTGGCCCCAAAATAGAAATCTCAGTGCAGGGCTGTAACCATTTCCCTTCTGTCTCCAGGCATTTTACCCTGTTGCCTACCTGAGCATGGAGATATAAGTACATACAACATACACACGTGTATGGTTTGTTTACTGCCTGCCAGGCAATACACACATATACACAGAGTTTTTATTGAGGGCACTACATCTCCTTTTGCATGTTAATAAACCCAGCCATTCTGGAGCAGCTAATTACTCTGGATACATTACTAACCCTCACCTATCTCCCACTAAATTAATGAACCAGAACGGAGCTCGCCGTGAGATTCCTCTGACTGGGAAGACCTTAAGAGTGTTTCCCTGTGTTTTCCCCCCACCCACCATCCTTTCAATTCATCTTTTCTTTACTTGGCTAGAAGTGTGTCTGTGTAACTGGCGGTGCCGGGCGACGTGCCCCGCTGTGACACGAGACGTCGGGTTCTGTCAGTCACATCAGCTGATGTGATGTGACAGAGCCTAACGTGCTGGGACCGCTGCCCTGCTGAACGGGGACCCTGTCTGGGGTACTCACAGCCTGGATTCTCCGGGAGGAACTGCAGTGAAAGGAGCCAGGCTTCCCATGGCAAACAAGGAGAAATGGTTTTGTTGCACGGAAATGCAGTTGGGGGCTTGCTGCCTGCGCGCGGACAAGCGGCACGTCGGGTTTCTTTGGCTTTCCTGTTCGTTTGCAATGGCACTTTGGAGGTGGTCAGACATTAAATTCACAGAAGTCCACCCTATTAAACACAGCCCAGGGTCACATTTAACTGAAAGTCTGGCTTTTAAGTGCATGGCTTTCTCTTTTGGCAGTGCCAGCCCTCAGAGCTCTGCACCTGGAACATGTTCAGAGAAGGGCAATGGAGCTGGGGAAGGGTCTAGAGCATAAGTCTCTTGAAGTGCAGATGAGGAGCCCGGGGTTGTTGATCCTGGTGAAAAGGAGGCTCAGGGGAGACCTTCTCACTATCAACAACTCCCTGACAGGAGGCTGGAGCCAGGACTTCTGAGGAGGAAGGGAAAATCCTATTTTGTCTGGGACTTTTAACAGGAAAAAGAAGTGTCAGCAATTATATTTTTAATTACTAGGTGGAGTTGGACTCTGCTCCCAAGGAACAAGCAACAGGACAAGAGGAAACTCCTTCAGGTTGCACCAGGGGAGGTTTAGGTTGGACTCCCACTAGCAGTCCTCCCATGAAGCAGCCACGGGGGCTGGTGAAGCCCAAAGAAGAAAGCAAGCCAGTCCTGTCCTCAGAATCTGCCAGTGGTACAGCTCCCAGTGAAACTGGATGGGTAATGAGAGTGAATTATCTCTTTCTCCAGGGGAGAGCTCAAGCAAGCATTATTTATTATCTTTTGGCTAAGTGCTTCTCTCTGTGAAACGCTGACCATCCCAACACTGCATTATCACTGGTTTCACAGTAGTGATCTAAAGAATTGCTCTGGCACTCAGCAGCTATCTCAATTTAAGATAAAGCCAATTTTATGACAAGTTTTTAAACAGCTTTGTTTACAGGGGGTACCTAAATCAGAGTGAAATTGCTAATTAGCTTTCCCCTCCAAAAAACCACCCCAGTTTCTGTACATGTTATGGTAGAAATGTACCACTGCTAATTATTCTCATTATGGAGCAGAGAAAGCCCTTTGGGTTACACATAAATATGGGTGAAACATCTTGTCTCAGAACCCACAGAAATGTATCAGAAAGATGGTCTGTCATCCCTAAAAACATTCCAGGTGAGGTTGGGTGGGGCTCTGAGCACCCTGCTCTGGGTGCAGATGTCCCTGCTCCCTGCAGGGGGGTTGCACTGGATGAACTTTAAAGGTCCCTTCCAACTCAAACCATTCTGTGATACTTTGGTATATGTCTTCTGGCACAGCTCCTCAGGAACATGTCAAGATTGCTGCTATTATACAAAGGCTCATTTAAAAAAATACCCCAAACAGCAAACCCATCAATTTTTATGTAGCTAAATAATCCATTTATGCTCCTGCTCACAGTTAACAATCTCACCAGCACTCTGTTTCATCACTAGGAAAGCTTGTTTTTATTTTACTTGGGAAGCTACCAGCTTACAGCAAGGTAGACAAGCACACTGGAAGAGAAAAGTAATCCCAAAACACTTGCTTTTAAAGAAAGCAGCATCAGGGTTGTTTGTTGCTAGTGCAAAAGGTGTACAAAACAGCAAGCAAGCTGGGTGGAGGAACAGGGAGAGAGAGACAGAGAGCAAACCTATGAATGGGAGCTTAAAAGAGGATTGGAAGGTATCCATTTCCATGAGCAAAATTCACAAAATCAGATCAAGCTCCACCTACAACAAACGAGAAGCTGTGTCAGGAAAGCCAGTCCCAACCCTGTACTGAGGGGTTACCAAAGATAAACCAGTTAAACACTGCATAAGCATGAAATGTTCCTTCTCTGCCCCAAGGAGCTGCAGCCCTGAGTCAAGCAGCTTTTTAAAACTCCTATTTGGAGCCAAGAAACAGCTGCTTGTACTCAGAACCATAAATTGGTCTTTTGAATGGGAAATGAGTCTCCTTGCTCCTGATAAGAAGAGCCAGCAGGACCAGCATTCCTCCTGGGAAGTAAGTTCAAACACTTTCCAACTGGGTGTAAGTCTTGGGTTTCCCAGTCCAACCTACTCATCAAATCCTATTTTCCAAAAGGCATAATTTCCTTTTTGATTCCACCACATCCCTTTCCCCTCAGGCTTCACACCATGCTTCAGGGTGACAGTGACTGTGCACTGGGACAGAGCTGCTGGGTGCACACCCACCCCCCCAGACCCAGCACGAGGTTCAGATGTTGGTTTATAGGGAAGCTGCAAAGCCCCAGAGGGCTCCATGATTTTCCATCCACCTAAAGATAAGAGCATCTCTGTACACGTGGTAACATCACTTTAAGGCTATAAATAAGCTTTGTTGTGTAAATAGAGGTTCCTGGATAGAAATAAGCTTTGTGGTGTAAATAGAGGTTCCTGGAGAGCCTCTCCTACCCTTAATAGTTAGGCAAGGTAATTGTTATTTATTTTTTAATCATTCTCTTTGATTTAATTGCCTATATGCTCCCCAGGGTGCTTTTTAATTACCAAACTGTTACTTTGGATCCTGGCTAAACACTTAAATGTACAAGTGAGTCTTGAAATTCAGGAAAAGGTGAGGTCCTCATTGCTGGACAACAGCTGGCAGTGGCCCACAGTTTACAACCCAGGATTTACAAGGTAGAGCTGAAATCCTCTTACCCAGGGCAGCAGCTGAGACAGGTGGCAGGGAGGAGGTTAAAAACATTTCCAACATCCACCCGTTTCCTCCTTCCTCATCAACATCAGAGAATCGTTTTGGTTGGAAGACACCTTGAAGATCATCAAGTCCAACCATCCCCCAGCACTGCCAGGGCACCACTGACCCTGTCCCTCAGCACCACAGCTCCAGGGGTTTTCACTCCATAGTGACTCCACCCCTGCCCCGGGCAGCCTGTCCCAGGGCTTGACAACCCTCTGGGGGAAGATGTTTTTCCTCATTTCCAACCTAAACCTCCCCTTGGCAAGGAAAGTCAAGTGTCTTAGAAATAACAGTAGAAAAAAAACCCCTAATTTTACCTGAGATGATCTTGAAACTAATCAAATTACAGAATCCCCTTTTCCCTTGCTAAATTGTAGCTTTATTTTTCACATCTGCCCCTCAAATTCTCTAGGTGCAATTGCTACTCTGCTGTCAACAAAGACCAGTGAAGCAACCCCAAGAGAAGCATCTTCCCTGATCCCTGCAGAACTTCCAACTTCCAACCAACTTCCAACATCAGCCACTCTTTTCCAACCAGAACAATCTGTTACTCACTTGTTACAAGTGATAGAACAACTCTGGGTCATGCCATGATATCTGTTAATTCTGAATAGCTTTTCCCTGCCTCTTCCTATATGTGACTCCTCTGTTTCAACCTTGAAGCAATATCTTGTAATAACAGCATTTCTTTTGTCATTGTGTGCACACAGGCCCCAAATACTTCTGAGGAGGAAGGGAAAATCCTATTTTGTCTGGGACTTTTAACAGGAAAAAGAAGTGTCAGCAATTATATTTGAAGTGTGGACATTGTACATAAAATAATTACATTTCATGGCTTTTTTTGGGGGGGAAAAAAAAAAGAGAAAAGAAAAGAAACTGCTGTTATGAAAGTACTTTCCATGGGGTGAAACTTTCTAAAGAGCCAAGCATCCACAATTGGGACCAGATTTCTAGAAGGCTTTCACTCTGGCATAGAAATAAGTGGCCAGATGTCCAAAGAGCTCTAAACATCAGATTGTGAACATTTCTAAAAATCTGGCCTATATTTAAGAGCATAAATGGGAGCTGAGCTCCTTGGAAACATCCAGCTCCCATGCTGGGTGTTGAGCTGGCTTGGAAAAAAAAAAAAAAAAAGGCAAAATCTGAAGCTGTTTTTTTGGGGGGGGGAATTGTTTCTGCTTTGGGGGTGGGGTTGGTTTTGTTTTGAGGTTTAGTAAAAGAAAACTGATCTTGCATGTCATGAGTTATCAACAACAAACTCTCCCTGTAACTTCTAAATGTCACATTGAGCCACAAATAACGTGAGCAAATTCTTGGAGGAAAAAAATATTGATGGCATTTCTTCTGGACCTGGACAGCAAGAGCCAAGCAGGACAGCAGGGGAAACCCAGCTTTACTAAGCTCTGCCTTAGAAGGAGCATTTCAGGGGTGGACAGGGGCTCCAGGCAGAGCTTTGGTTGCTGAACAAGACTCAGCTGAGATCAGAGTTCAGAGGCAAGCTAGGCTGCATACCCTGGAGCCTGTATTTTGAGTCTTGGAGGAAGCCTCCAAAAGCTTTAATCCCAAAATAAAGATTCAGCATTTAGCCAAGAGGCTCCTTGGAATTGCCACGTGTTTCTGTTATCACTTGATCATTACAGAATCATTTGGGTTGGAAGAGACCTTTCAGATCATCAAGTCCAACTATTAACCCAGCATTGCCAGGGCACCACTGCCCCATGTCCCTCAGCTTCCACAGCTTGGAAACCCCTCCAGGGACGGGGACTCCACCCCTGCCCTGGGCAGCCTGTTACCAGACATCATAAACATATATCCTGATGATTTAGTCTTCTCCACACAGAGAATTTTATCCCTTAGACAGCTTCATTATATAAAAGAGGAGTGCTACAGGATGTGAATTTTACTACTCTTACCAAATCCTTTAGTATATTATCCTGAAAACAATCATAAAATAGTTGGCACAGAATATATGGTGATGTGAGTTACACACTTTCTTTTGTTTAACCCTTGGAGGCCAGTGGTGGGCCACAGTCAGGGATCCAAGAAGGTTTCTGTGTCCACTCAACTATGGATCTCTGTCATAGGACACTCTACCCCAACAAATCCAAATGCCTCCAGCTTGTGGGAATGGTCAGGGTTGGTTCTGCTCCTGGATGCACACTTTTCAAAGCAGGCAGCCCCTTTCCACAGCTCCACTGAAGCTCAGGAAAGGATGGACATTTGGATCTGCCCATCGGTTCTGATTAAGAGAAACTAAAGTCCAATCTCTCTGTGTTTTTCCTTGACCCATTAGTGCCTTGCTCTCCCTCTCTCTCCCCACTCAAAATGAGCCTATACCAAAAGAAAAAGGAATTACATATATATATATATGTAATTTGGGCTGTGAAGTCTTCAGAGAGAGTTTTCTAATGACCATGAAAAACAGGCACTGTCCACTCCCTCTGAAGCCTGAGTGTTGGTTAGAGCTTTGAAGGGTCAAGCTTCACATACCTGCCCCTTTCAGAAAAGCCCAGCACGGCTTGCTGTGAGTATCACATCCTAGAGAGAAGCTTCAAACTGTTCCTAGCTCTTGCAAGGCCACGGACAACTGCCAGTGTTCCAGATGGGATGGATTTCAGGTCAAGCCATCTCGAGGATACCTGATGGATGAGATAAACACCTCTTATCACTCTGCTGGATCAATCCTTCGTTAAGTGCTGGATTTATGACTGCTTCTCCCAGCCATGCTCAGATTCTCTCATTGTTCCTTCTTTGGCTCAGGGCCAAATGAAGTTGTTCTACTCTAAGTCAATGTTTAGAGCCCCAGGTCCTGGAGTAGAAAGTGATTTCACAACCTCTGCTCTCAAGTAAAAGAAAACACTGACTTGGTGAATTCAGTGTTTGTCAGCATATAGCACACACTGCCTCACCTGGCCCACCCCTCTTCTCATGGCTTTCAAACAACAGAACCCCAACTGGAATATATTCTGGAGCTGACATGACCTGATTAATAATTGCCCTGATTCCAACTTGTGGGAGCAGAAAGGTAAGAAAGGGAGGAGCAGCGTGTTGCTGTCACAGGTATCCCAGGCTGCTCCACAGATGAAGCCACCACACCTCACAGCCCCCATAATGCTTTGGAAGTGTTGCAGCATCTCCCTTCCACAGAAAACTTGGCATTTCATGGGATGCTAAGAATCTGAACCAGTCAGCAGTGACTGTGTTGAAATGTCACCCAGCTGTGGGTGTGACCAAGCTGTGACCTAGAGGACAGCACCTTCCAACATCTCCAGTCCTGCCAGTCTCAGAGCTAGAGAAACCCACAGGGAACAGTTTTTCACCTTCTGCATCACCTTCTGTTGGGAGCAGATTTTTTTCCAACAGAACGTTGTTCAGCATTTCCATACAGCTCCATTTTCTGTCCATCAGTGGCACTGAGAAGGCAAAGTGCTGTGTCAGGCAGCTACCATCAACACATGCCTTGGAGCTCCACCAAGGCTCTCCCCATAGAGAGACTGCTCAACAACACAGCAGCTCTTGCCAAAACATGAATTTAGCAATGTAGAATAAGACTGTTCCTCTAGCATTTATCCTCACCTTATTCAGAAATTGCCTTTCTTGAATTATTTTGGTTGGGGTTTTTTTCTTAGAAATATATTGCCAGCTGTGAATTAAGAAAAAACCTGGCAGTGTCTAGTCCAGCTGTGGATAGAACAGCATGGAGCAGAAAGCTTATGCAAAACTAATCCAGCCCAGAGCTGACAGTTGTACTACTCATCATAAAGGTATTGAGCACACAAGTCTTTCAGTAGAGGGCTCAATAAAACATCTAGACACGTTTCTTTAACCCTCTGTACCACAGAAGTTATGTCTGTGCTGCCTGGGTGGAGCAGCAAAACTCCTTATTTATCTATCCAAATCCACTGACACCCCTCAAAAACTCTGTCTAGTCAGAGCGATCATTACTGGAGACTCTCAGACAGAAGCAGAACCTTTCCAAGTAATGCTTTGTAACTCCCAAAAGTGCCTTTCACCAGGAGGAGGAACCTTCTTTGCCCCTCTCCTTGCACAAGACCATCACTGTGGGCAAAGTGAACTGCAATCTCGAGTTATGCATCCTGGGATGCATTAGGAGAAGTGTGGCCAGCAGGTCAAGGGAGGTTCTCCTCCCCCTCTACTCTGCATTGGTG
>JANHGL010019305.1:9567-40620 GCA_024611195.1 Ceyx melanurus | reverse complement strand
TTTGCGTCCGCCCCCACAACACCGAGCAGTGCCCTTGGTCTGCCCAAGGGCCCGGAGGAGCCAGAGCCTTTCTGCACAAACCAGTCCCTGGCAGTGGGTCTGACCATGGAGCATTGGCCCTGCAGAGACTGCCTGTGACAATCTGCTGGTGGCTTCAGACAGGGCAAGGACTGAGCAGCTTGAGCTGAAGTGAACTCACTGAACACAATCACTTCTGTTCAAGCTAAACCAGCAGCAGAATTTTTTTTAGCAGTTGCTGTTTAGCCATAAATGTTCCATACACCTTTAGCAAAAGTCCATGCTACCATTAGTAGAAGTTGCTCCAGGAAATAATCCTTTACACTAAATATTTATCAAAACATTACAGGAAGAACATACACATTTCAGCCAACATAACTAAATCATTCAATCAGGATGAAGAAAATGTCCTTCTAATATTGAAGGTAGAGTAAATTAATATAGCATGTCATCCCATTCATTACAACTGTTCATATTTGTTTATAAAGCCATCAGGAACGTCAGCAATCCACAGTTCATCACCTCAAAGCACAGACCTAAAAGGCCAAATCTTACTCTGGAGTTCAACTAGACCTTCTAATAAGAGCAACAAGAACAGATGAAAAGCAAAGACACGTTGTCTTTCAGAGATCAAAACCGATGCCTAGGTCACTGTTCCTCAAGTCGAGCAGAATTCTGCAAGCCTGACCCCTACTGACTGAAAAGAACTGGAGTTTCTCCCTGGTTCAGGGGAATACTGGATCAAATCCTCGTGTAACCAAGTGTGCTCTCCAAACCAGCCCAGGAATCCAACCATGGATTAGAAGGAATTAAACGATAGCTATTAATGGGATACATCTATTAATGCACACCAACAGGCTCACAAGACTGGGGAGTGAGTGAAATAGTCGGAAAGAGTGCACAGAAAATATTCCATTCAAAAAAAATGTTCTTCACTGTATAAAACCACAAAGTCTTGGAAGCCATTAAACAAGTAAAGAAAAAAGATACCTGGAAGGTACAAAAATACAGCCAGGAAACTTCACTCGGCATCAACTGAGAAGGTCAAACACAGGCTTAAAAACCTCCTGGTGGGAAGAAATCACTGTGTGTTCATGGTAACGGAGCAGGACCTGGCTGAAACTGGGCAGCTGGATTTCCTGATGCTGCTGAAATCCCTTTCACCCACTGACCACCTCTACCTCATAAAGTTCCTTCAGCTGAGGGCACTCACATCACTGTGCTTGGCTGATTTGTGCATTTTCTCAGGTATTTACACACCTGCATTTATCAATAACCACACCAGCCATGGCTTCACCACTTTTTAATTGCCCATACTCTTTTTATTTCCCTTTAAATGATAGATTTAAAAAAAAAAAAAAAAAAAAAAAAAGCAGCTTAGTGGTTGAGTCATATTAAAATCATAATTGATTTTGCCTCGCTCCTCATTTATTAATGGACTTACACTACCTTCTCGCTAATAAACCTCCCAGTAATGAGTTTAGTCCACAGAGGATAGGTTTCCACCTCAACAAACCACCAAGCAATTTAGGACAGTTGGTAGTCTCTGCTTAAGGGAGTCCGAAAACTGGAATAGAAATTCAAGCAGGCCATAATTAAAGCACTTTGAGCGAGCTGTGTGGGGAGTTTACTGACAGTCTCTGCACCGTGCCCATCTGTGGTCAGTGTAATTAATCCTCCTCTTGCTATCCAACCAGAGCTGCACTGGCAATTTTTGACAAAGAGGAAGCTCCAAATGCTCACGTGGAAATTTTCTCAATTTCTTCCTGTGAACAGAAGAGGTTTGTGGAGGTGATGAGGGCAGATCTTTCTGGAGCTGCTCAGCAGATCTTTCTGGAGCTGCCCAGCAGATCTTTCTGGAGCACGGCCATTCACTGCAAGAACAGCTGTTCCAGATGTGTGGGAAGCCCATCACACCCAGGAAAATCAGCAGCAGGATTTTGCCAGTTCACAGTTACTAGAGGGAGAGGGTTTTACTGAATGGCTCACAAAAGTAAACCAGAACTGGTCCTTTTGACTGGAATGAGTTCAATGAAGCACAGTTACACAGTCAGGGGAAGGAAGGTTATTGGGCTGAGAGACAATACACTGCAAGACAAGCTAAAACGTTTTGGCTGCAAAAGTCCCTTTCTGCATTTAATGACAAAACCCAGTGACTTCCTTTCCTTCCAGGATTGTAAGATTTTAGGGGCAAGAAACCCTGAAAACACTGCAGCCATGGGACAGGAG
This sequence comes from Ceyx melanurus, assembly GCA_024611195.1. Lineage (NCBI taxonomy): Eukaryota > Metazoa > Chordata > Aves > Coraciiformes > Alcedinidae > Ceyx > Ceyx melanurus. The sequence continues at coordinate 38,373 of JANHGL010019305.1, read as the reverse complement.
GGAGGTTCTCAAGAGCCTCACAAGAAACTCCACAATAATGCTGGAAATATTTTCTACAGTCCTCACACACAATTTCCTAGAGACAAGAAAGTGTAGAGTGAGGTGGGTCAGATCTGTGGGAGCTCTGTAGCAGATCCCTTGGGGACTGACTGGGAGAAAATGGGCTGAACTGGGGAAGAGGAGAGTCCTGCTGGGCTCAGCCCTGCAGCTGATGCAGTCAGTGACTGCTGGGTGGGAGTCAGATGCTCCCTGGCTTGTGCTCCCAGGGAGGATGGTGCTGAAGTCTTGGCTTTTTGATTTGCTGGCACTCAAAGCTGCTTTGCAGAGGCATTAATACCCTCTAACTTAGGAGGCAGAATCAGGTCTCAAAGATTAACCTTTGCCCAGAAATCACCTTCTGCTGGATCTCTCTTTTTGGGATCTTTGGGTTCTGGAGAGCTCTGGGATGGACAGTGCACGTTCCTCTTCATGCCATTTTCTTATCCCCCCTTTCACACACATAAGCACAAGTCCAAGACTTCACATTCCTCTATGTGCAATAACCCACCTACAGTTTTATCCATGGTAAGTCACCACCAATAAATAATTAACACACAAGCACGAACACAAAAATGCAGGTGCCAACCAATCAGAATAAACTCCATTTGTATTGAGATAAACAATTCTACTCAATGAAGAGGAATGTGAATCTGAGAGGGGATGCAGGGAGAGAACACAGGAGAGAGCAGCTTTGCTAACAGCATTTTTAGTTGTTGTTAAACACAGTCAGGCTTTCCAAAGCTAAAATACATGTTCACACGTTCCAAAAAAAAACACACTTCTATGAAAATATTTCTTTTCAGTCCTTCAGTGCAGCAAATGATGCAAAGCCAAAATTCCCCAGACAATGCACAGAACATTAGAGAATTAGTTTAACATTCTGACAACCCTGCAATTTTATTTAAACAAGTTCTTCCCTACCCAATTCCCTGCAGAGAAGCATTGTACCCTTTTGTTGATGGTAGTGGACACACTGCAGATCTCCCATTACCTTCCCAAAGGACCACCCACTACAAGAAGTTTTTTGTGTGGCAAGCACAGTGTAGCTCATTCCTCTCTCCCTCTCCTATTCACCTTCTTTTTCCTTCTTGCTTCCTTTTTTTTTCCCCCCTCCCTTTTAATTTTCTTCCCTTCTCATACGCTGTGGATGAGCTGACAGACCAGCCTGCCATCTGTTCTTCATGACATGGTGCAACCTCATCAATTAGCCCCAAACCACTTTGGAGTAAATAAAATGTCTACAATAATAATAATTAGTCCGTTAAAAAGAAAACAGCACTGTGCAAATCCTGGTGGGAATCAGGTAGATTTCAGAACACAGCGTTTTATTAACTGAGATTATTAGACCAGGAGAAGACAAATTTGGGAGGGGGAAAAAGTCACCTTCAGGAATTTATTCTGAGACATAAGGCAGCAGCCCTAGACTGTGGACATCTCAAACCCTTTGTCACCAGTGATGGCAGGTTCAAGGAAATTTCCCACTCAGGAGTGTCTAAGGTTTTGCTATTATTGCATAAACATGAGAATTTCTATTAGTATTAGGATTGTATTCAAAGAACAATAAATATTACCAATAAAACCCTCTGATGCCACATGAACCTACTTCAAGAACAGGCAAAAAGTGACCACACAAACTGTGGCAAACAGTTTGCAATGTAACAGTAGGAATTGGAAAAGCAGGAAAATTGCATTAATGTCAGTAATACCCAAGATCACACTGAGCAGCTCCTTACAAAGTCAATCTGAACATTGTTTTTCACAACACAAGCACCTACTTGCTATGTTATTGCTGTGATATTGGCTTAGCTGGAATCCAGCAGCAATTATTGGGCATTAAATATATTTCAGTACTCGAGTGCTTAGCTGATTTTTGGCATTTTTACTTTTGCAGCACAAAGCAAGTGATAGAGAAGAAAGATTCAGGGTTCCAGTGAGATCAGCAGCAAACTGCCAGCGAAGGATGAGGATGATGATGGAATATTACTGATGGATCAGAGGGAAGAATTTCCTCATTGCTGTCCTTATTTTGAATACAAATGGATGTCATCTATAGTCTGTATTTTGTGTCCTGAAAGAGGTCAACGTGTGAGCGTGCTACCAAATAGCATTTTTTTTGTAAGTTGCAAAAAAAGGGGGTTTTCTGCCATGTTTGTATTATGGACTTGGCATGAAGTAAAATAACTTCATGTGTACAGGTGTTGTCCCCAGTCTTCTCTAAACTGTAAGCACTTCAATTAGCATCCTCTGGAGAACAAGAAAACAACATAACAGAGTCTGAACCTTCTACCCAAACCTGCCTGCTCAGCCCAAGAAAAAGCAGACTGGCTCCTGTCAAGTGAGGAGCTGGTAGGAATCATCTTAGAGGCTACAACTTTGACTTACATAATCATCAGACCACCCACTGTAATATTCCAAAGTCTAAGGTTGTTCTGAAGGAGAGTCTGGAGCACACAGAACACGTGTTTGCTCTTATGCTGCAGGTGGGAACACGTAGAGAGAGGGTGGAGAAAAATCTCCATCGTGATGTAGGCCAGTGAAGATAAAGCCATGAATCACCCAAGATCTTCATCAGTCCCATGGCTGCTCCACTGCCAGTTCTGTGACCAACACACCTGCCTGCTTAGCTTCTCAGACCCCTCCTCCTCCTGCAGTAGCCAAATGCTGCTGGCATCCTACCAGAAACTCTCCATTTCCAGCTTTCTGGGTGCTCCAAAGGAGCAACCTTCTTTCTGGTGCAGCCACCATCCTCCTGCTTCTGCCCGTGTCTCTGTGTTTTACCATCCACTTCAGAAAGGGGCCAGCAATTATTTGCCTGATGTTTTCCTAACTTTGACCACCTTGAAATGTGATTTTGTGATTTTTGTGGAAATGTAGGACATGGATCCCTTGCAGGCTTTTACAAACATGAGAGTTCCCATGTGTCGTTGACACTGATGAATTGCTAGATCACTGCAGAAGAAGTTGGAAATGGCAACGGAGCTGGTTCCACTGCAGCTACCTCCAGCTCCTGAGAGGGACCAGAGGGGCTTTTCATTCTTTTTATTACACGATATCAATTAAACATTTAACAAGTTGCAGTAAAGAGCAACTTTTCCAACGGAATTTTGAACACAGTGGAAACAAATTACCTTTGAGATGGGTATGAGTTGGAATCTCAAGGAGAAGGGAATGAAAGCAGATGCCAGCACTGGTCCAGACTGCCCATAACAACCTGCCAGGCATCCCTGTTTCCAATCAAGTCAATCTGGGCAGGTTCTCTGTGACAGCCACACACAACCCGTGTGAAACACACCCTGATGCAGGGTGTGAGCAGAGGACACTGCACCCAGCAGCTTTTGTTTTGCAGTGAGTACCTCTGTTATGCAATCCTCTCAGAATTTGCTTCTTTCAAAGAACAAAAGGGGAAAAAAAAAAACAACAACAACAAAAAACCACCCCCAAATCAAAACAAGCCTCAGCAAACAAACCCCACAATTCCCGTAGGTTTCCCAAATCGGATGGGATTTCCACACTGGGGCACAGTCTATTCCCAGCAATTCTAAAATCCTGGCATTGGGCAGAGGCTACATCTGTGGAACTGGGGCCTGATGGGTGGGATGAAGGTGTTTAGTGGAAGAGAGAGGCTTCCACTCACTAAACAAAAAGGATGCCTATAAACAAAAAATAGGTGTGGAATTCACTGTGTCAGCAGCATGCTGATTAGGCACAAGCAGCTTTAACAACTCCCCTCTGTCTGAGACTTTCTGGAGTCACAAGGAAGATGAGACAACTATCATGGACAGCACGGGCAATTTCAGAGGATGGATGGGACTTTACTGATGTGCAAACCTTCATTTACAAGCTTAAGATCTTTTCCATGTAATTTTGCATATATCTGAGAAGAGACAAGCTGAAGTTAATACTAAAACTTTTGAACAGTTCACCAGATTCACCTGAGCAACAATTGTGAGGGAGGGTGCAAGGAGTCATCTCCTCTTGAAACTTCTCACACCACAGACACAAGTGCTCTCTCAGGCTACAGGGACAAGTTACATCCTTTGCAGTCTCTTCTTCTTTGCCCCTGGGAGAAGGGGGAAGGAGGGACACAGAGAAAAGCAGAGGAGGTGCTGCCTGTGTTTGCTGCCCAGAGGCACTCTGAGCAAGCCAGAGGTGTGTGAAGGCATGGACAGCATTGCTCTCCAGCCTGGGGCAGGCTCTGCAGGCCACCTGCTCAGGAGGAACTGTCCCTTGCTGAGCTCTCCCACGTGTGTAGAACATCTGACTGTCCCCCTTTACAACCTCACCCTACACAGATTTTATCACTAGTGTACACAATGCCACAGGCACCCTTCAGAGCATCATCCTTGTCCCCTCCTCTGCCCAGTGCTTTCTCAACACTGCTCATTTGTTACAGCCTTACTGGTTTTCTGCTTTGCTCTCCCTCTTCCCTACACACAGGGTGCATCCAACGTGATGCAAGGACAAGCAGATATCTGGTGCTGCCACAGACACACTGGCAACTTTAATATCTTTCACCTTCTCCCATCTTTTCCATGATGTTCCCAGCACCTTGGAAACTCTCACGGGGCTATCCCACCAAAAAACCCACCAAACTCTCCAGTGCTCCATGCACACATGGGGACTTTCTCTTGTGCTGTCCACAAACTCAGTTAGAAGCTCTTTAGCCTTTGATCTCCTTTAATAGAAGGAGGAGGGTGGCTGAAGGAGGAGGAGATGAGCTTCCTTTCATGCTTGTTCTATTTCTTAGGTCAAATAAAGAGGACAGCACAAAGATAATCAGGAATTCAGTGCAAGGTAATCAAAGAAGTGACTGAGAGGGGTCTGCACCCTGCCAGCCCTCAGAGCTCTGCCCCTCACTCCTGTGACAAAGCTCTGGGGCGGGAGAGTTCTCTGGCAGCCAGGGGTTAGTGTCTCTGCCCCCCCTGCCCCCTTCCCTACCACCTCACGCTCATCTTTATTAGCTTTTTCACACTCCGCAGTCCTGCCATCGATTACAAGGCCAGCACAAAGCAGTCTAATGATGGGTCAGCCTTAATGAGAAAAGCGGCCGCTCTTGAAGTGGTTGTGGCTCTGTCCTGCACCCCGCCGAGTCCTGGCATGTAGAGCTTCGCCTCCTTTTGGAGAGCAGAGCCATGGAAAATCAACAGCGAACAGCCCGGTGCCTCTGAACAGAAAGGGCCATGTGCATGGCTATTTAGTGCTGCAAAAGAGAGCCCATTTGCACAAATGGGAGTGAACATAAGGAGGCCTTCAGAGAAGAATGGGGCCTTGGCAAATTTATAGACTCCCCTGAAAGAAAGTGATTACAGATCATTATCCAATTGAGGCAGATTGATGGGCTAGGGTCAAAGTAATACTGCAGAGCTCACTGGAGGGACAATGCCTGCTTGTCACTTCTGTCCGGGAAAAGAAAGAGAAGGGAAACTACCACACAGAGAGGAAAGGCTTAAGCTTTTCCAGCCTCCATCTGAAAAATGGTTACTTTTCTTGAACATGTGTTCTTTAAAAAGAACAACAAAACCCAACCAAACATCACCCCTCTCCTCGAAAAAAATAAGACAACACAAAAAACCAAAAGGGAAAAAAAAAAAAAACCCTGCAAAAAATCAAACTAAAACCCAAGCCACCCTGGAATGGCAGGAGCAGCATCACCGAGTTAAAACTGGGTGTTTAGAACTGGAAATAACTGTGCAAATCCTGTGCAAGCAGCATGGGGGGCAAAGCCCTTTGATGGTTAACTCTGAGATCACAGCCCCACTAATGGATAAATCACGTCTTTATTTCATTTCCAAAAAGAAAAAAAAAAAAAACCCAAACCACCCCAAAGCCGTTTTCTCAGCTAAATGTGTCTATTTTTTTAAATTCTGGTGAAAGGAGGCTGTTTTTGTTAACAGCTATGGTTGAGCAGATTTGAAACTCTGCAACATCTGGCCAGGCAAAACTCAGCAATACTGACATTGAATAAAACAAGAATAAATGTGCTTCTATTGTTTCTTCTGTATTGATTTTTTAGAGTGTTTAAAAGTGCTTTGCATTCATGCACTTTTCAAACAGCCATAGAAATGGAAACAGCATGGCCCAGAAAGCAGCTCACAGCATTTATTGCACATTTGCCTCCCATTTTCCAATATGATTTTGGAATGTAAAGAATTTGAGCAGCAAGAGAAGACAATGCATTCATGAGAGACCTGATTTGGTTTTTAATTGTGTTTATTTATTAACTTCTCTGTTGTTCCCCACATCTCAGAAGCAGAGCACCACACACACTTTAATGGATGCATCCCCACGTCCCAGTGGATGGCGAAGTAGCACTGGCCCTGCTTCAAATAAAGGCTCAGCAGGGTGGTCTGCCTTGGGGCCACTGTCTTGAGAGTTTAGCAAGGGGTCCCTCAAGGTCCAGTAGAAAACCTCCCCAGACACAGAAGCTGCAGCCCCAGCACTGGCCAGGGTTTCCCTGGAGCTTCCCGTGCTCTTGCTGAGTGTTCAGACACTAAGGGGCCTCTCCTGCCTCAGAGCCTGCTGTAAACAGAGTGGCAATTTGCTGCTCTGGGTTTGTCTCAGGACAGAAGGACTCCAGGTAGAGTCACCACAAAGTCTGTAGGAATGCCAGGTACTGGTACCTGCAGCAGTGATGGAAGTGACCTGTCCTGCAGCCAGATCAACTCTGGCTCAGCCTTGCAAGTAACCCTGAGTACACACAGCCTTGCTTGTTCTCACCTAAAGCAGTGAGGAGAGCAAAGAAGATAAGAACATTGCTGGCTCCACGCTCAGCTGAAATTTCCAAGTGGGAAAAGCATCAAGAGAGACTCCCAGTCTCACTTCACACAGAACCTCCCTGAACAGCACATGTTTCTTTATGTTCATTTGGTGCATTTCAGCTGCAGGATGATCAAGTTCCTTCTACATCATGCTTCTCTAATATTTTTATATATATATATATATATATATATATACAATCTTTAATACCTTTGCTGGAAAGAAAAGGATCACTCACCAGATTCCCCTTTCTTTTTTATGTAGGGGTCTCCCAAACTCTTAGAAGAATTATTTTTATCTTCTCTCTTCTGGTTCTCAGAACAACTAAACTTTCAGTGGAAACAACGGCCCTTCTGCAGTGCCTCAAGATGGTTTCTCATCTCATGTTCTATCTATAAACCTAAAGGGAGTCCAAATAGCAATGACCCCAAAGAGATGCCTAGGAAGAGCCACGGGGGGCTGTGGAATGCCATTCCCCACCTCAGCACCTGTGAGCCCAGTTGCAGTTGCCTTCTCCAGTTCAGCAGGAGATGTGCATATGTGCAGGACTCCATATGTTTTCAGAGATAATCTGCTTTTTACTACCAGCAAGAATAACCTTGAGTACATATTGCACTGTCACAATGTATTTTCTGTATGAATCAGAAAGTAAAACCAGTACATTGGAAAAGCAGACCAAGGAAATTCATAACTCCTGCTTTTTATGAACAGAGCAAGGTGAGGGGTGGGGGATCTCACAGGAAAACAGATGTGTGCTTATGATCCGAGCCCTCTGTTCTACCAACACCACCTTACATTGGGGTTGATCCAGGAGAAGCCTCCCCCTGAGGGGAGGTTGGGTACTGAACTGTCTGTCCCATCTCAGTGAAGTCAGTGTGAACACACCGAGTGGAGAACAGCATAGAACAAGGTTGAGGGAGCAAAATTGTTCTTCCCTTCCACTCCAATCAAGAAAACTATCAGCTATTCAGGAAAACAAACCAAAAAAACCCTACCCAACAACTACAAAAAAAAAACCAAGCCACAAATGCTAGAATCACTCAGCTGGGAATAAGGGAGGGAAAAGAACATTTCTCATAAGGACACTTTCCACTCCATTTATAGCTATAGTTTGTATGGCACTTAATGCTTGACCCATAGGGTTCATAGGTAAGCAAGAAACACAGACACGTGTGTCCTAAGAGTTGTATTTCATCCATATGTGCAGAACAGCCACGGGAGAGCTGCAGAAAACTGCACTCCTGGGGTAGCAACCTTCCTAGCCTGGGAACCTCCTCTGAATCTCACTGAGTCTCCTCTGGCAAAGCTCACGTTTCAGTGACAGTTCTGCTCCAGTCAAAACTCAGAGCCAACTCCTGAGGCATTCAGGGCTGGGGGAAGTTTTGTCACTGACTTCAGAGGATCCAGGAGTTTAGTATGAGTAAGCCTGGCTCTCTGGGTGGTGGCAAAGCCAATGCCAGCTTCCCTCCAAGGGGATGCACCTACAGCTTCCCAGTCAGGCCAGTGTGAAAATGGGGAGAGAAGATATGTTCTTGAGGCAAAAGAGAAAACAAATAACAAAAAAAAAACCCAACAAACGTTTTGTCTAATATACATTCCTTTAAAAAAAAAAAAAATAAGGTTTTTTTTGTTATATTTTAATTATTTAAGTTAATTTTCATTTCTTTAAGTTGGTTTTTTTGTTATTATTTTATGTGGAAGGGAGGCATCTTGTCTGTGTGGGTGCATTTGGCTCACTGAAACATGTTTCTGCCTGCTGAGTCTTATCGTGATGGTCTGTGGGGTTGTGTTGCTGCAGCATCCCCTCTACACAGAGCTGGCAGAGGCAAATTGAGATGGTAATTTAGGATGGGCTATATTATCCATGAGCAGTTTCTCAATTCTGCCCACAGACAGACTGAACTACAAAGGAACTTTTATGGTTTAGTTCCTTTCCTCCCAGGGATGAGCATCTTCCCTGTGCTCAGGTGGGGGGGGACTCGAAGGGATGTTGGCAGCTGGGGAGATGTGGATTCCCACACTCCTGAAAGATCTGCTGAAGCCTCCTCTTTAGCAACAGAGCCAGCTCTGTTCCTTCAGCTGTACTGAGCCTTTGATTGCTCAAAAGAGGTGTCCTGCTGTTGTGTGGCGTGGGTAGCAATGCTATGGTAGCTGTAAAGCTTAAGAACATGAGGACCATCAGGTTTATATGGTTTATATATAATTTCTCTTTAGATCAACCTAAATGTATAAACCCATGAGTAGAAGAGCATCTAATTTTACCAGTGAAGGGAGTATCAAGACCCTCTTCCATCTAAAAAAGCCTTCACATTCTCCATTATTTTTTCTGTCCCTAAAGACATGTTTGGTCACTGAGATCATGACACAAGAAGAAGCTGAAGAACCTCTCTACCCCAGGTCATCCTCTCCAATCAAACCCAGGTCTTTCCTTTTCTCCAATCTTTTACCCCAGGTCTCAATCAAATCCAAGTTTCAGAGGCCAAGGTGGACAAAATAGCAGGTGGACAGCCTGGAACACCCTCAGGAGAACACCAAGGAAGCAGATTAAACAAAAGAGGACTGAACAGGAAGGATTCAGGATTAATTACATCCTGTACCCTTCCAAGTGTCCCTGCTCTGCTGAGACTGAGGTAGATGAGGAATGAAGATACTGAAGCACTGATACTTTTGAGCATGTGAAAGCCACTCTGTGACTGGAACAAGGGTCCCGTATTTTCAGTGTCAGTTCAATAAAGCAAAATGCCAGTCCCAATTCCTCGCGCCCACCAATTAAATGGCAGCCCAAAGCCTTGCTCTGCTGCCCCACAGAGGACCTAGTGTATTTGTGATCCCAAATCACTTAGGGTCTAATCCAAACTGCCACATAACAAAGAGCCAGCCAAGAAATCCAGACAGTTTGGTTAATGAGACAAAGAGCAGCTTCGTATTCATCCTCTCCTCAACAAAGATCTGAGGAAGAGGTAGGGGCTGGGGGGAGACAGCAAAAGAAGCACAGTGGGCTGAGAGGAAAGGACACAAGCAGACAGTCAGTGTGGTAATGCATCCGAGCCTGCTCTGAAGACCCACTGCAAACAGAGCAGCCATTGATGGTCTCTGACATGCAGGTCAAGAGAAGCAATCACACGCCTGCCTGCTTCTTACGGCCACGCTCACAAACCATCACGTGGCAACATATGATGAAGCTCAAGCCCTCATCACACAAACTGCAGTGGCAATGTGAAAACCAGTTTTGATTCTTTTCCCCATACCAAAAAAAAAAAAAAAACAACAACAAAACCCCAATAATAATTCAACATGATTTTTTAAATTCAAAACATTTCTTTTTGTTTACCCACTGTATTCTCATCAGTCATTGAAATGATTGTAAAGAGCTGCCCATATCTCACCCTCCATTTCTGAAATGTTTCTGATTAACTGCCCAGTTTTATCTTCCAGGAAAGCACATCAAGCTTCCTCTGCCAAACCCAGAGATAGAAGTGTTGTGAAGCAGGAGCCTGCATTGCTCGTTTCAAGGCACACATCGATCAAAACCAATGTCAGAAAATCATTTCCCTTCCTATCGGGTGCTGCTTCCCCTTTGGCCAGATTCATCACGTTCCTTTGTCTGTCCTGGAGCATCTGCTAGCAGTTACTGACAGAAAAGTGATCATGGCCATGGTCAGCCAGCAGCTTGAGCTGGTGCATCCCGTGTGCTGAGCCCCAGACTAAGCAAATTGCTTTAGCTAATCCAGGCACAGCAGAAGAGTTTGGCCTGTTTGCCACAAGGACAGGACTAAACCCATCTACAGCACATCAGGCAGCCACACAATGGAAGGAATCCAGGCTAAAAGTTTTCCAATAAATATGCTTTGGGCTCCTGTGAGGGCTTCTATCTTTCTTTGGGAGCTTAGTTCAGCTGTTCAGCTCACTGACAAGTTTGGGCAAAGAGGCTGCTCACAGGCCAAGCCCTTAGAACATAGAAACAGTTCTGCAACCCCTGAGCTTGTCTGCATAAAAAAAAATAAATCCAAAAAGGTAAAAAGCAAGCTGAGTTCAGACTCTCCTGGCAAGGCTTTGGAAGCATTTGTCAAGTTGGCAGAGCAAGGAGCTGCTGAGTTGCAGCATTGTCTTTAGAAGGTGAGCCCAATGTACATGTAGGATGAACTTCCATGCAGGATGGAAATCCTTCTTTCTGGTTTGTGGAATGTGTTTGATATCAAAACAAAGAAAATGAGAAGAAGAAGCAGCATGGAGCATCAGTTTGAACTACAGAAGGATTTATCATGTGTTGGCCTGGGAGTCTGATACATGACATTTTCCTAAATCCTGTCAGCAATAATCTATTATGTTACCATCTTCTGGACTATACTTTGAGATTGTGGTCTTTTAGCACAAATATACTTTGAATTATGATACTCCCCATTAGGAAGATAATCACTGCTCTTGAACAGAGGAAAATATTACCAGAAAAACAAATACACACTAAAAACAAGTTGAAAATATCAGGCATGAACAGAAGCACAGCCCAAAGGCTGAGATGCAGTAGCAGCTACAGCCTAAACATTTCCACCTATCCTGTGATCCATAGGACTTCTGGAAGGGCAGGTACTGCACCATCCATGCCACAAAGTGGTCTCCAGGAGATACCCACATGATGTACTATTTTTCCTTCTCGAGTCATAGGATACCCCACAATGCTTTTATTTCCTTGTTGTACCAACCAAACCTTCTTGAAATTGAGGAGACTTGCTCTGGAAGAACCAGCTGGATAAGAGTCATTTAATGTTCTGTACTGAATATCAGGAAGCAGAAGTTCTTTACCTTGAGGGTGGTAGAACAGTGGAATAGGCTCCCCAGGGAGGCTGTTGAGGCCCCATCCCTGGAGGTATTCAAGGTGAGGTTGGCCAAGGCTCTGAGCAGCCTGGTCTAGTTGAGGGTATCCCTGCTCACTGCAGGGGGGCTGCACTAGATGACCTTTGGAGGTCCCTTCCAGCCCTAAACATTCTATGACTATGAGGAAAGCTGTCACCACTACTCAAGAGATGTGGGCCATGGAAAGGTGAGCTTAGACACAACAAACATTTAGCAGAACAGTTCAAAGGCTAGCAACTTGCAAATTAGTCCATGATGACAATGATGAGCAGTTGACATGCTACAGATAATTATTCCATTTTATCCCTAGAGAAAATGCTTTAGATTTCAGCAGCATGAACACATGATGTGAGACAAGCAGGAGTGGGACACATCAGGATGCCACTGACCCTGTTGTGGAACATACTGTTGTTCAACCTGGTCTTTAATGATTTGGAAAACATGCTCAGCAATGAGGTGACTCAGTTGGGTGTTGAGACAAACTGATCTGTGGTCATCAACCTGACTGTGAACAGCTGCAGAAGCATCTCATGGTATTGAGTGACAGGCAAGTGGAAAACCTTGCTGGTGAGTCCATAATAATGCATATGGGAAAACCATATGTCACTGTGTATCTGTGCCATTGCCAGTACTGCATCTGCTTCTGGATACCTGACATCTCAGAGGGATGTAGGACAGATGGAATGGTGGGGAGCAGAGAAATGGAGGGGATCAGAACTATGAAGTTGCTTCATTATGTAGAGAAACTAAATAATCTGGGACACTTTCTCTGTGAAAGAGACACCTAAAATGCTAGAATGTGATCCAGGTTCATAAAAACATGAATGTAGTGAATAAAATGAAGATTATTTTCCTTTTACTATGTTGTATCTGCAATATGCAGGTGCATGTTATCTTCCAAAACCTAAAAAGCAGAGACCCCAAATGAAAGCAACAGGTCTAGGAAAAAAAAAAGGAAAGAAAATACTTGTTCTCATGAGCCACATTTTATCAATGGGATGCCTAGGATGTCAGAAGTATAAATGAGTTCAAAACACTCTTATACATGTTCAGGAAGGAAAGGTTTGTTAGGGGATGTAAACATTAAGACAGAAATATAGCCCCCGGGGTGGCTGCCAGGTCTGGGAGGCACCACCAGAAGCTGCATCACCCTGTGCTCACTCTGCTGTCACCCTCCCTCCCCAGGCTCCTCTCACTGACCACAGCCACAGCCACTGGGGCTTAAATTGCACCAGAGGAAAGTGTGAGCTGCAGTAACAGCCTCTGAGGAGTTATAATGATTTTAAGACAGTGAAAGTAAAAAGCTACAGTATATGTTTGGTTTTAGTTGACTGACTCAGGATTTCTCATTGTAACAACAGTTGTTGCATCCCCCATTTTTAATCACTGTATTTATCATTTAAGCCTCTGCTTTGTAAAACTTCCTCCTAAACACTCCAGGTTCTTTGAAGGCAAAACTAGTTATACCCAAGTAACCCAGGAGTGGACACACCTGGCTGGTCACCTGGAAAGCAAAGGGGAAGGTGCTGGGCTGCAGGCAGAGCCCCTGCACCAGCCTGGCCAAAGCTGGGCCTCCTGGGATGCAGAGAACCTCCCTCCACCCCCTGCCCCACTGGGAAGCTTCTCTGCCCTGGCTGGAGCAGCAGGATGCTGACCTGGTTTCATTGCTGTTGGTTTTTTGGGTTGTATTTTTTTGTTGGTTGTTTTGGGGTTGGTTTTTTTCCAATCCTCCCCAAACCTCTGCTATCCCAAGGTCAGCTGGATGCTTTGTTTGTCATTCTGTGACAGTGGTGAGGGGCAAAGATGTCACATCACCTCTCAGGAAGGCAAGGAAGGTGATAAATGCACTCAGTTGAGAGGCAAAGCTTCAAGCTGCTAAGGCACATCTCCAGCAAGGAGCTGCTCATTTGAAGAGACTCTGTAAAAACAACTTTATCAGCCTGTGCAAATGTCAAACTTAAAGCACGCTGGTGTAATGTGGCAGAGTATTTTTCTGCCAGGACAAAACTATATGCATTAGAGAGAAATATTTGCAAGTAACTCCATAAGTGAGTTTAAACATCATGGGTAACATGAGTGAGATACCAGTTTCTTGGTATCTGGACCTGCAAAATTATAAACTTGGAAGATTTGTTTTTCAGATTATTTTTTTTTCCAATTTTTATTTTTCAATGGGAATTGTGTGGGAGAATTACATGCCTTTTTTGATAGCCTAATGAAAATGGCAACTGATATTATTCATCAAAATGTTACCAGCCATTAAGGCTTCCCTGGGTCATTGTATTAGTTTATTAGGTAAAACTGAGTAAGAGAGACCTTAAATGAATTATAACCAGCTTGCAAAATAACAAGTATATTGTGTAGAAGAAAATTAGCTCCATCTGATGTGCACCAGCCACCATATGTAAAATGCCCATTATTTGTCCTGTCCCTTTGAAAATTGTTTTATTGGAATGTATCAGTTAAACTAAAACACATGACCCTGCTTCTTGTGACATGAAAGAAACCACTGAAGAGAAGTTGGTTTGGTTTTTGTTGTTTTTTTTTTTTCTTCCTCCCTTCTACTCTCATGTGAACTTTCTGGGGGAAAAAAAAAGCAGCTTCAAGGATTTTTATCAATGTCTGTGTAATGACAAGTGCATCACATGCATCCTGAGCTGTTAGCTGCCTCCATCTGAAAGGATTTGGTCAACATTTAGGAATTCAGCTAATAAAAGACTGGCCTATGAATGCTCAGCTATCTCTGGGAGTTGATTGAGCCTTTCTTCTCAGCTTCCTGCATGGCTCCGAGTGATGCTATGCAGTGCCCTCATGTGATGCACTCTAGACAACAAGCTTGCATTGTAACATCACCAAAAATTTAAAAACAAATAAAATAGCCAAGTACCAGGTGATACATTTCTGCTCCCAGATGCAACTGTGCAGCTCAAGGCTCTTCACCAAGCTCTGTGTGAAATCACCACTTTAAAAAGCAGCCATTCAAAAAAAAAGCATCAATTTATATTCTATAGGGATAAAGGAATGATGTTCCCCCTCACAGCTACATGATACTTGAATCTAGAATTAAATAAATATAAAATCAGTATAAAACTGAGTTAACGAGTGGCATTTCTTCACTGAGAGAGGGAGCAGAATGAGGCCCCAATACTGGCTTTTCATTTTTGGCTGAAAGATGAATTTGGCTTTTAAATGACTTGATGTTCCTGAGGTTTCAAGACTGGTGTGAAGCAGGGTGGGAGAGCAGTGTCAGATGGGCAGGACTGGAGCTTGGAATCATTAATAGCAAAAAAGTTTAATCTTGTTTTGAGATTTGCAGGCAGAGTGCCCATGAAGGAGGATGGGACTGGGCTGTTTCCATGGGATAGGTAGAGCCCAGGGAACAACATCTAAGATTCATTCCCCTGCTGAGGCTTGGGAAGAGAGTTGTGTCACACCAGCTTGGCACAGGGTCCCTCCATGAGCCATCTGATAAATAGCTTATGAAATTACATTTATAAAATGAAATTTAATTTTAGAACAAAACTACAGCCAGCACACATTCCAGCTAATTTGTCTTCAGGCTCCAAGGACTGAGGGGTTTGGGTTGGGTTTTTTTTCCCCTTGTTTTCTTTTTTGTTTTCCAAACTGATTACCTACTTAACTCCTCAAATAATTACCCCCGTTGACTTTGATCTGCAGTTACTAGTGGAATCACACCTTCTTCTAGGAGGGCAGGCTGCCAGCTTCCTGCAAATGAAAGGCCTGGGCTTATGAAGTCATTTCTTGATGATCTCACCAATTATCTTCTTGTCTCTGATCTTCCCTTTTGGGGAAGGTTATTGGGAAAGCTGAGTAAGGTAACTGTATTCTCAGGACAAATTCATCCTCCTCTATTGTAATTTGCCTTTAAGACTGGATAAAGCACCAAGACTTTGGTACTCCCTGTGGGGAAGAGCTCCAAATAATGACATGCACATAGATGTTTAAGCCCAGGCAGCTTTTCTACCAACGATGGGGAGATTTTCTGGCAGAGTGTTCATGAATTCTGTGTGGAGGAAGGCAAGGCCATACTGCTCTTGATTTGTTCTGCACTTCACAAGTCAGTCAAGCAGCCACTGGTGGCTGTCCCAGCATCACCAGGAGGAGGGTTTCTCCAAGGTAATTCCATTCAGGGTACTCAAGACTAACAAGAAGAAAGTCTATCAAGTCCATAGTATTGTTCCCAGAGTCTGGCTGGCAGTGGAATGCAGAAGTTGCTTCTCATAAAAGCCATTTTTCATGGCTTCCACCCTGGCCAGATGCAAGCAAATACTCAGCCAACAGAAAAATAAATGGCTAACAAATAGTCCAAGATGGAAAAATGGCTGGAATTGGACACTGGAGGGAGACACACTTGCACACACTAACCCAAAGAGTAACCTTGCCCCTTCTAGGAGTGTTGAGTGATGCCCTAAGAATGAAGTGTTGAAGCTCCACTTGATCTGCCTCCACATGTACAAGGAAGGGAAGAGAAGAAGAAAGCCTGGGCCAGTTAATGAATCATAAAGTCCTCCTCTTTGTTGCTGGGGGAGAAGCACACGATTCCTAAATAAAGCCTGAAGAAATTCAGCACCAATGGTGTGGAACTGCTTTCCAAATGAAGCCTGAGAACCCTATCATGATTTGCATTCATGTAAACACCTACATTTATTTTATTTTTTTTTGTTAACTGAACTGATTTAACTGCTAATTAAAACTAGTCAGTAAGCACAATGCAAAATTAATTAAACCATTTAGTCAGTAGATGCAAATGAGGCAAAGTTATGTCTTGGACACAACCAAAATTAGTACAAGTACTACTCATCATCTGGCAAAATAGTTCTTGAGGTAAATACTTTCCCCAGAGATGATGTAAAGCAATAAAAAACCAACCCAACCTCATACTGCTGACTACATATGATCTTTATTGATAAAATGTGCTGGAATCCAGCTTCTCCTCATTGAAAGAGTGACAAATTGGACTCTGTGGATTTTAAAAACACTCTCCCATACAAGAAATCTTCCAAAGTGAGGTCTGGATCCCAACACACTCTACTCAGGCATGCAAAGTTGCTCCTGTCTGTCACTGGAAAGAGATTTGCCCCAATCTGGACCTTAGATCTTTGAACAGATATTTTTATAGCTTTACACTTTCTCAGGGGGAAGATATCTGCCCAGAGAACTGTATGTATGTTAAGTGAAAGTAGTATTTTTGTGAGAGACAAGGCCAGAAACTCCGGCTCTGTCTGTGGAGTCTCTTTCCTCAGGACCTATGTGCCTCACAACTCTGGGAAAGGGACACACAGAGAGTTACTCACGTTGGATAAACTGAACTGAAAGAGCTTAAATAAGCACTAGATCCAAAAAAAGAAACGAGATGCCCAAAGGTGTGGCCCAGCAGCAGCTCATGTGTGGCAGCCTCAACCCACAGGCAAGTCCAGTCCCCATGAGTCCCCTGTCCTAGAGAGAGTCTCCTTAGGCAGGTTCAGATGCCCAATAGGTATCTCACTGAGGGGCAGTTCAAAGCCAAGTGAGATGTCTGCAATTAGAGCATGTAAACTGACCTTCCATCTCTTCCCTTAGTGCAGGTGCCCTGGAATGGCACTGAAAACAAGAGCATGGAGAAAGGGAGATGTCTGCATTCAAGGGACTCAACACAGCAAGAAGTGCTGGGGATTGAAGTGGGAGTTAAATCTCTTGTCCTTACAAGAGATTTGGTTTAATTGTTTTGGTTGTAAGAGGCATTTAAGACGATCGAGTCCATCTGTTCCCCCAGCACTGCCAGGGCACCACTGCCCCATGTCCCTCAGCACCACAGCTCCATGGCTTTGAAAACCCTCCAGGGATCACAGGGACTCCATCACTGCCCTGGGCAGCCTGGGACAGCCCTGGACAACCATTGCAGGGAAGAAATTGGCCCTCATGTCCAATCAACCTCCCCCGATGCAAACCTGAGGCCATTTCTCTCTTGTCCTGTCACTTGTTCCTTAGGAAAAAAAGACTGACCCCTATTTCACTACAACCTCCTTTCAGGTACTTGAGCAAGGAGGTCTCTCCTGAGCCTCCTTTTCTCCAGACTAAAGAACCCCAGGTTTTAGATGTAAAGAACCTCAGCCACCCCCTCATAAGACTTTTGCACCATCCACTTCACCACCACAATGCTTCAGTTTGCTATCTGTGCTACCAACTTGGTGTAATCCAGCAAGAAAACCTAAAAACAACAGTTCACTTCTATTTAGTCAAGGAAAGGCATCTGCCAGCCCCACACCTGATGGCTGGGTGGGACACACTGAAGAAGAGTGTTCTGTCTGGGAGGTTGTCACTGCCTTTCTCATCCCCACGACATGGCCACACTGAAGAAATCTCCGTTTCCTTAACATTTTTCTCAGCCACCTTTAGATGTGTTTCTGCCTTTAGCTGTGTCCTAACACAGACAACAGACAGTGTGGGGGGAAGGACAAAGGAGCATCCTCCTTTCCTTGGACTATCTGGAAGGAGGGACAGGGCAACATCAAATCCCTACTGTAATATTCCCCTCATGACTTCTGTTGATGGCAACACCCTCCTCCTCAAGTGTTACAGACAGGGCAACACTCACCATGCTCCTTCCTACCTTCAGAAAAACAGTGGTGTGTGGAGCTCCTGCTGCAACAGCCTCTCCTGGGCAGCAACACCTGCTCCAGCAGTTGGCTTTGGAGGCAAACCTAATTTAGTTACCCTGGCAAAGGTATGGTACTTATCTTCACACAGCAAAGATGGAACTAATGTAAGCCAAAATTATTTTTCTTTTCTTTCTCTAAGTACCATTACTAATATATTTCACATGGTTAAAAATGCATTATATCCCCAGCTCCTTCTTTACATGGCTGTGCATACATATTGCATAGATACTCTTAAATAGCATTTCAAGCACCAGAAAGAAAATAGCATTTTGCGGAAGAAAAGCATTTAAGCAGAAACAAATGCATTACAGCTAAAGTTTTGTAAACACTGATAAAATTGCCAGCTAAAGGAAAACAAAAGTGAAACAAAGAACAACGTACCTCGGGGCCTGGGGGAATCCTAAAATCCTCCCTGCAGGAATGCTTAACTAGGGGCTGTCCCTTTTAACTGAAGAGGGCCCCGGGGCAGGTTCTCCTGGGCTGGTCTTTGAGCTGCTCAGGTGAAAGGAGTTGGGCTGGGGGTCTGAGGTGCAGCTGGAGTCACAGCTGGGGCACCTTCCCCTGATCTGCACAAGTGCTTGGAGAGCAAGGGCTTGAAGACCCCAGCTCAGGGATGAAAAAGAAAAAAGCTCTGCTTGGATTGCTTCCTCCTGGCCCTGCTGCACCAGCAAAGCATGGAGCTGTCAAAGGCTGCTGCAGCACAGTAGCTGCCTTCCATCCTGGTTTCCCAGTCCCTGAAAGCCAGGCTGCTCCTGCTGCTGCCACCAGTGAGGGCAGAGGCAGGATGCACAAGATTTCCAGGACACCAAGACCACCAACCCAGCAGCAACGGTCGCTTTCTTCTCTCTTCCCAACCTCTCCCACATCCCTGGTGGAGAAGCAGCAAACCTGCTTCACTGGCCTGGTCCATCCTGGTTCTGTTATTTTCCCTTTCCCATTCCTGCTGCCTACACAGCACAGAGCTGTGACAGCCGTTGAACAAACTGCCTTTCTACCAACCCACAACATGTATTATTTAGTTCAAAGGCCCTTTGGAGCCAGGACTGTCCTCTGCCATGTACCTGCCCAGTGCCCTGCTGAATAGAGACCAGCTTTTGATCAGTGCCTCAAGGTAGTTCTGTAACCCAAATTATTATTCATAGTAAAATAAATATAATGGCTCACATCCAATGGCTAATGATGCTGTTCAAGGGATCCTGGGGGTGTTTCTGAAATGTGTTCTTATCCTATTAAAAATGTAGGATCTGGGTATAATTTCATTCCCTTTTACAGTGTTTTAGATGACCAAGAGGCTATTTTCTCCCTGTTTCATCCACTTATAATCTTACAAGTATTGCAGAGGGAACAGAGACTGGAAACCATAGGTATGATTATAGGAGTCTACACTTCAGTAGAGACAGTCCTATGTCCCTGTGCCTGTCTCAGATTTTCTCTGCAGCTCTAATTCAGCCACACTGTTTGTATATGTCACACCAGCATGGCAGTAATTAAAGACTATTATTGTCGAGTGATTTTACACCTTTTCCAGAGCAGACTGGATGGTGCTCATTTAATGAGTGACTCTGCAAAACTCTTATCACTCAGTGTGTGGTCCCCAGCTCTGAGCTGACACCCTATCTAGATCTTCATATCTTTTGTACACTTAAAATCTTTCCCGTGCCTTCATTCTCATGGTACCCCAGTGCTTTAAGGGTATCAATACTTGGGTTTTTTTCCCCTTCACAATCTCCTGGTGAGATAGCCATCGATTATCTGTTGTACAAATGAGGAGGCAGGACGCTGACAGATTGAGATCTGAAGTCCAACCTTATTGTGGGTCCCCAGTCTGCAGTGTCACTGTGGTTTAGAAACCTTTTCAAGTGCAGAGTGCTACCATTTACATCTCTAAGCGTGGCATGTTTCTGCTGACCTTCTTCTAACCTCTCTTCTTAGGTAGACAAAAGAAGCAAGATGCCACAATCAGAAATCATCCCTGAAAACAACTTGCCTGAGAATCTGATGGTAAAGAGGAGTCCTGCTGATGTGGCCAATGTTTGAGTGCCTTTACTATGAAAATTATCTCCTCTACATGCAGTCCCCTGCCCCTACATCTTTCAGATCCATCAGAAAAAAGGGTCCCTCAGCGGACTGTCTCCTGCCTTACACAACCCTGATTCAGGCCAAGAATGGGCCCAGCCCAGGCACTCAGTAGCTAAATAATAAGGAGCTCTACAGCCCCACCTATAATTATCAAGTGAGCTTCCAAACAGAGTATCAAACACAGCGGCTTAAGGAATGTTAACCGGGGAATATAAAACAGGCTCAAGTTAAAATACTGACAGATTTATTTGTTCCAGCATAAAAAAACCCCAAACAGTGATCATTAATTTAGTGCAGGGTAGAAGCAAACAGAACAACTGCTATGGAGCATGTGAAACCTCACTGTGTGGGGTTTTCCTGCTGGCCTCCTTCTGTGGGGAAGAGAAGATCCACACTGGAGAGAGCAGATGCAGAATGTCACCAGATTTCTCATTGTGTGCAGCAGTAAAACACTGATGTCAAAATCCTTTAGTGTGTTGTTTGCAGCAAAGCCACAACACGTGTTTTTGTTACAGTGCATCTCTCTCCATTTGGTGTTTCTTAGACAGCAAAGTCTCATCTGACAGCTGGTACAGGGTCCCTGTGATGCCAGAGGTGCCTACACAGTGAGGCAGGGGCAAGAAGGATCCCCTAAAGCGTGCTAAAGCCACCTGGGTTGTGCCACTTGCTGCCAGCACTGCCACCCAGCTGGGTGGTGGATGTCTGTCTTCACTACCAGTGTCATGAACTGCACCAGCAACATTTAATGACCTGGGGTAGGAGTGGGTGGGGAAGGTGCTATCTTGTGAATAAATCATCCCCTCCCTTCCTTTTCTCCCTTTTGCAATAGAGGAAGCCAAGTCTGTCTCCTGATGACAGGAACAGGATTTCCTAAGCCTACTATCAAGGGTCCAGTCCTGAAAACAGGGCAATAGTTTGGCAGTTATTTTGAGTAAAGTTCTTCCAGCTGGAAACTTTCACTGTTGATCCAATGTTCTGTATGCATTGGCTCAATGGAAAGCATTAAACTGATGGAGGATCAGACCTGTCACTAGGAGTAGCAATTGTTTTCTTCTGCCTGCTCAACAAACTACTTCTGTTCAGTCTGATACCACCAGGCTTTTGGAAATGTCCCTAACCTCCTGCTCCAGACACTGTGATGCCTAAAATGCCCCAGGAATGACTAGGAAAGCTTTAGAAAAGTCTTTTAGCCTGCACCACTGAATTCTATTCTGTACCCAAAATTTCTCTTGTTGAAGAAGAGTTTATTCCACCAGCACTGAAATGAATGAAAACCAGTTTCTCAAGTTACGTCCACTACATGCCCAGCTCTACCCTGTGCTTCTCTGAGCCCTACCACCAACACGTGTTCCTGACTCTGCTAAGGGATGGAGTTCCATGCCCATCTTCAGCAGAGATAATTTTCTCTTTTTCCTTATTGCAGCTCATCAGCTAATCAGATGATGCACAGGGACTGTCCTCTGAGCCAACTGCCCACTTTACCTACTGGCCACTCTCTGCTCCTCAGCTGCTGGGCCAGTCAAATGTTAAACTTGCCACATCTTTTTCTGGGCAGGGAAGTTGAAATGGTTTTTCTTTGCCACCCAGCCTCAGTCTTCATAAGGCATCTGCCTCTCTCTGCAATTTGGCTGATGACTCCCAGGTTCAAAAGTTCCTAGGAGGGTAGTGGCTGATGGATTTGTAAGTCCTCCAGGAACCAAGCCACAAACATAATCTGCCAGGAAAACTATGTGCTGGTGAAAGGGTTTATGATTAAAAACTCAGAAATATCTGAAACTGGAGGAAATAGGTATCAAAAAGCACAGAAACAACTTATACAATTGCTTAAGTATATACCAAGAGGAGAGAAATTAGCATACCACATAGGGCACACCATAGTGGTATTTAAAAAGAAATAGCCTTTTAGTTTCCATCACACTAAAAATTTACCATCTGTTATGTAGAAGTTTGTTTTTCCTTTTCATTGTAATTAACTTTTTATTGAATTAATTACTGCAGGTGAGCTGGAAGTGGCTGTTCTACCTCACCTGGTGTGGCTGAGGGTACCCACACCCAGCCTTGCCAGTCACCATGCAGATGCAAATCATCCTGCTCCCTCCCCACCAAATCCCTGGCACCCACCCAAAAAGCCTGGGAGCCACAAAACCCAATGACATGGCAGGCAGCTGCTGCTGCGTGGAAGGGAAAAGAAGTTTTAGAAAAAAAAGACTTATATTCCCTGCTTGGTCATTTCAACATGAGTATTCTGACAGATAAAGCAGGTGAGAAAATACAAACTCAAGATAAACAGAGTGAGTTTTAAATGACTTACACATGGCACCAACCCTCCTTCTACAGGAGAATGAGTATCTTGGCAAACTTGATCCATGATACTCACACACGTGTGTCTGTGTAAGATCACAGAAGACAACCACAGAATCATTTTGATTGGAAGAGGCCTTGAAGATTATCAAGACCAACCATTAACCCAGCACTGTCAGGGCACACTGCCCCATGTCCCTCAGCACCACATCTCCACAGCTTGGAAACCCCTCCAGGGATGGGGACTCCACCCCTGTCCTGAGCAGGCTGTCTGTAGATGTACAGCCACATGCATAAACAGTGAAGCCAGCCTGTCAAGAAAGCAGAAGAGAGGAGGGAGCTGAAATGGATTATGGAGTTCTGCTAATTCCAATAACATTGTAACCAACCATATAGAAAAGGTAGGAGTCCTCATTTGAGGATTCTCTGTCTGGAGACCATCAATTAATTCCATGCACATTTATAAAATAAGGACACCAAAGAAGGAAATGAAAGCTTCTTAAAATAAACTTACATGTTGCACAGACTATTCTCACCCTATGAGACAGCAGAAAAGAATAATCTGTTAAGTGGTATCTATTGTAGCTATTTAATTAATGTTTCTATGGTAAAGGATAGGATATCTATGCATAATGATAGGATCAGTAGAACAGAAAGAATGGAATGGAATGGAATGGAATGGAATGGAATGGAACGGAATGGAACGGAATAGAACAGAACAGAACAGAACAGAACAGAACAGAAAGAATGTGATGGCAGAAGGCAGACCCTCATGGGCTGATGTTTACTATGCCACGTGGCACAATATATATGTGCTGGGACACAGTGGCAGCTCTTTGCAGCAAACTTGGCCTCCACCTTGCAATGATGTCACACGTGTGCAGAGCCCACTGCAGCCATGTGGCCTTTATTATGCCTGGGACAGCTGTTATTATCTCTTTATTATCCTTCACACGTGCTGTTCTTCCCGCAGTATCTACCTCTTCCTGTAGTTTTCCTTCTCCTCTGCTTTGATGTCTTTTCCCCTTTTTCTCTAAAACCTGCTCGAAGCCCAGGTTGAAGCTCACCCCACTGAGACACAGATGCAGAGCTGAGGTTCCTGTTATCTGAAGTACTGAGCTGTTCACAGGCAGCAGCAGAAGCAAGGAAGCAGGCTCCTGCAGAACAGGCACACGTGCCATCGCTGGGAGTGAGGTGATTACAGCGTTGGCACCAGCGCCAGCTCGCCGCCTGCCAGAGCACTGGGTGGAAGCTGAAGAAGGAAATGATTCTCCCAACTCAGGGCAAAGCTGGTGGATCAATCCTCTACCAATTCCCCTGCTGCAGCAGCACGTGTCTGTGGTTGACCCCTGGGAAAGCAGGTGGGGTATCCATCCTGAAACCACACGATGCTCGGGCACAACAGTGCCTAGGAACAGCCACTCCACTAACGGGCTGAAATAAGAAGCTGCAGCCAGGAGAAACTCCAAACAGGGCACTTCACAGCAGCAGGGCTGCCAGCCACACTCCTGGCAAACCTGTACACGTGCCTGAGCACTGGGGTGAGCTGACGCTCTGTTGGCCATTGTCTCAGTCACTGTTGCCTGTACTTGGTATTTTCCCGTTGACAGCAGAATAACAGCTGACCTGAATTTGCCTTTGGGAGAAGAATTGTATAATGATCCCATTATATTCCAGAACACTGGTAAATCCACACAAAGGAATGAGCTGTTGGTTATATTGTTGCTGTTGTCAGTTCAACAGTAGGACTGGAGACAGTCATGCTTAGTAGTCTATGAGCAAGAAAAGATGTTCTTATATCTAAAAACTTACAAGCTTCCAGCCTTTCATCCACACAGAAAACTCTAATTAAAATGGGTTTACAGATCATTTTCCTAGGGAAAAATTCTTTTGGTTTCAAAAAAAAACCCCCAAACACAGCAACGATCAGTAAGTAAATAAAAATATTTACTCTAAGTGCACATGAATAGTATTATTAGTAGTCGTTCAATCCCTGGAAAGCCACTGGAGATGATTTCCAAGAGGCAGGTTTCGGGGAGTAGATGCCAGTG
Organism: Ceyx melanurus; assembly: GCA_024611195.1. Taxonomy (NCBI): domain Eukaryota; kingdom Metazoa; phylum Chordata; class Aves; order Coraciiformes; family Alcedinidae; genus Ceyx; species Ceyx melanurus. The sequence continues at coordinate 13,637 of JANHGL010019305.1, read as the reverse complement.
TATCCCAGAAGGTTGCTAAGGAACTAGCAGACACATGCATTTCTGCAGAGCTGACATGGTAAATATCCCCCCGTTTCTTGGATCAGGCAAACTGAGAATGCTCTGTGAAACGAGATATTCACATCAAATTCTCCTTACTTTGCCTCCATCAAGAAACCCCTGAGAACTCAGATGAATAATTCAATCTTTGGCTAACACTGGGTGAGATTCCTACCAGACTTTAAAGCTGCTCGCTTTGTGTGTCTCCTGGTGCATAGTGAGAGGGTGTTGATACTGGAGTTGGCAGCCAAGGAGCAAGCTGGGGTTGGTTTTGCTGGCAGCAGCTGCTCCTGGCTCAGCTACAACATGATCACCTGGTATTGCCCCATCCCAATGCTCCCAGTTCCCTTTCTTCTCTGCCACCACTCCCGTTCTTCTCTCATTTGCTGCTCTCAATCAGCAGCTGCTCAGTCTGCTTCCTTTTCCCCTCTCCCTGCCACACACCTGAGCAGCTGGGAGCTGTGGGCAGAGCTTGCCCAGAGTGTTCTGACAGGTTCTAGGCACTGAAGGGGTGGTGTTTGCAGTGTGATTTTTCTGGTTCTTGCCTTCAAATGAAAATACAAACCAGGCAGCTACCAGTGAGTTATTTTTTCTGCTCCTGGGACTAAATGGTTTTGAAGTCCTAAAAGAAGGCCATAAAAATTCACTTTGGTGGTAAACAAAGTTACAAGGTGGCACTGCATGCTTGGTCACCTCAGTTTCCTTTTTCTCATCAGAGAATTCCTCTGGCAGATCACTTCTGCTGAAAGGAAACCCTCCAACAAGGTCCCTTACTAGAATTTTCACACCATTTTCCACTTTTCCCAACATTTTTATTAACAAAAAAAACCATTTAATTCCCAGCACTCTCTGGTAATTATGAGAATGTTACAATTAGGAACTAAAAGCAAAGTTTTTCTCCTTTAGGTCAAAACTTAAAGAGCTGAACTCCAGTTTTAAAGAGCCTACAAACGTTTTCTGTAACTCAGCTGGCTTCTGCACACGGGATCTTTGACAGATTTGGAAGTGCCACACGTGGATTATTAGCATCACCACTTGAAGTCCCTTCTCCATATATGAAAGCTATTACCTCTTGCAAGTTTTCAGACTTTTAAATTCAGCAGAACAATGGGAAAAGTCAAAATATGACATTTTTTCATCACTCAACTCTTGCTACCACCCCACAGCCAGAGCAAGAAAGTTTTAGATGCATCCTCTGCCTCAAACTTCACACTACATTCAGCAACTACTTATTTTTCCTGTTTTTCTCACGATCCCAGAACCCCTGAAGTTCTTCAAAGCATTTTCAGAGGTGTGTGGATCACTGAGCAGCCCATGTCAATCTGACTCATCAATGGTGGAATAAAGTGCAGAAGGGAATGTTGTATTTTCTGTGGATCCAGTCTGATTTGTGCTTCAGGAGGGTTCACTGAACAGAGAAATAACCTGTTTTTGGTTTTATTCATATGTTTATGCTTTGACCTAAGCTTGGAGAGGGAATTCTACATTTAACCACTTAAATCCATAGTTGCATACTCTGAAAGGTCAGCAAAGGGCCTGAATACCTGTGAAACCAACTGATCCCAGCTGGAGCTTTGGGCATGGAAAGTCAAGATTACTATGTTCAAACATGACAATGTGAGAGAAGTCAAAGTCTGAGTTACAAAATGGTGCAGGACCAGAAATGTCAATGTTTAGGAACTAAAATGCCTTTAAAGCTTGCTTAGAAGGGCTAAGTTAATGGGCTGTGTAGGGTGCCCTGGTTCCCAAATCCCTGAGTAGCATTTGCAATAGATTTTGGTTCTAGAGGTCACTTAGCCACCTTGGAATATTTTTCTCCCAGGTACTAAATATGTGATTAAAGAGTCAGCTGCACGTAAGGCTATTGGCTTGATTCCCCAGCCCAGGAAGGACTAACATCATGCCAAAATCTTTTTCAGGCTTTTCCCTCAGGCCCATTTTATTAATCCAGGGGGAAAAAAAAAAAAAGAAAAGAGAAGAAAAATAAAATAAAAAGGAATAATCTCTCACAAACCATGGGCTGCAGGGGCCATTCTCCCTGCTGCAGTTCTCCTTGCTCTAGAGCCAACATCTCTCCTGTAGTTCTTCATCTTAATGAGCTTTCTCCACCCTTGGTAAGCACTGCCTGACCCAAATGAGTCAGGGAATGGGCAGAAGTTCCTGCTTCCTGGGGCCCTTGACCCTTAAGGTGGCTGCCTCTCCTGCTGTCGTGCCTGACCTCAACCTTCAGGATGAGCAAGAAACTCTTCAAGGCATTAGCAGAGCAGACACACAGTGAAGCACCTACTTGGACAGGTGATTTCTAGCTCCTGTTGGTGGAAAACATGCTTTGGGGATGGGAAAAAGGGAGTTTGGCACCATGCAGAATGGAAGCCAAGCACCCATGAGGCTCCTGGATCTGCAGTGGGACCAACTCGTGTTTTCTAACCTTGCTGTCTCTGTTTCAGCATTTCTGCCAGTACTCCCTAACTAGAATCATTGGCAGGTTTACTCCAAACGTGGCCCCAGAGTCCAGAGGGCAGGTAGAACAGAGCCCTCGTTATTACAGTGAGCCACAGGCCAGCTCTCTGTCACTGAAATGGCCTGAAGCACAAAGATGGATGTCACATAAATGCCAGCATGGGCAGCCCCACGCTATGGATGGCCAATATGGGCACATTTTAAAGGGGAATGCTTTAAGTCACTGTAAAGTGTGGAGGAGAAAAGGATAAAGAAGGGAAATGTTGCCCTCCCAAACACTGCCAGTAGTTCCCAGGCGCCCCCAGGATCAGCCTTCTAAGCACTGCCCTTTGCCCATCAAGACTCAGTTTTATCTCCTACTTTGACATGATAAAATATCTTTTTACAGGTCTTTTACCCACAGCCAATATGTTCAGATATTTAGGTACCAAATATTTCCCTCTCAGTAGCAATTCTGCCCATATCACACATAGCATGGCCAGCCACTGCCTTTTTCTGGGCAAGAAAGATCTCATCACCTACACTCCTGAGACATAAGAATCTCTTCAGCTTGTTTTAGCTCATATTAAAAGAGCAACAGGGCAACAATAATGCTCCCTGGAATTGCAGGAGGAAGATCATGTAAAGAAGTATTTCATGTTAAATAAACCTCTACATCTCATGCTGGAGAAGGTTTGGGGTTATTTTTCCATTGTTTTAGTTTTAAATCTGGTTTGGCTGCCATTGAAGTTAATGGGAGGGAAAATTTTAAGACAACTCAAAGCAGGTCTTTTCTAAAGCAGGCTGGAGAGCACAGAAAATGCAGCTGTGCAGACATCAGCTTTTAGCTACAACAGCTCTGAAGGTCTCATCAGATCCTAATTCTCCCAACAGGGGTAAATACAGAAGAGAGACAAAACAAGAGGGGAATAGAGGGTGTCTTTTCAAAGTTACTTCCTTAATTTCTTCCCACATGCATCTTCACAAGTGCAGTGAAAGCCACTGGCTACTCTACCCTCCCTGCTTCCACCACGAGATTGGGGTTTGGTGTCACCTGACAAGTGTTACTGTCACCTAATCATTTCTAGAATGAAAATGGCACGTCACAAACCATATGAAAGACAGACTCCACCTGCCCCAGGACTAAATCTTTACAAAAACTATGGCTCTGTGACTCATATTTATTCCACAAGGGCTCAGGTGCAAAGAGGAGCCAGCACTATGCAGATAAATCAGTCCATCAGTTGAGGGTGCAAGAATTCAGAGGGTGAGGGTGGCAGAGCCAGCAGATCATGCTTGGAAGGGAGACAGCAAGTCACTCAAGGGACCTGGCAGTATGAATAACTCTTCTAGTTCAGGTGGGATTTCAGCAGCTTAGGAGATAGCTGGGATGGAGCAGGGGGGAGACTTTGAATGAATCCATCTTCATAGAATCACAGAATGTCAGTGGTTGGAAGGGACCTAGAAGATCATCTAGTCCAGCCCCCCCTGCCAGAGCAGGGTCACCTAGATCAAGTCACACAGGAACAGATCCAGGTGGGTTTGGAATGTCTCCAGAGAAGGAGACTCCACAACCTCCCTGGGCAGCCTGT
>JANHGL010019304.1:0-61328 GCA_024611195.1 Ceyx melanurus | reverse complement strand
GAGCCTTGTCCAACCTCACCTTGAATATCTCCAGGGATGGGGCCTCAACCACCTCCCTGGGGAGCCTATTCCACTGAAGTGACTGGACATGTATATGGTGAATTGATTTTCAGATAACTGTACTTATGAAATAGAAAATCTTGCTATCTGGCTACTATCTAATTTGTTCATTTCTTCTTCAATCAATTCTGAGGTTTCCAACACAATTATCAAAACAGCATTGTGGTTGAGAGTAAGCTTGTAATATCCTTACAAAAAGCAATAGACTGCACATTCTCTGGATACAGAATGGAAATAGATCGGGCTTTTCTTCAGAGTATGGGAACATTATAGCTTTTCATATCTTCTTAAATACAATCCAAAACAGGCATCCTGGCTTTTCAGTTTGCAGACATATCCAAGCCAATGTATCTAATTAATTTCTCATTAACTTCTGTGCTGAAAAGGTTACACAGAAACTTAATTTTCTAACTACATTTTGCAACAACTAGAGAACTGGGATGGGCTTATGAGTCAACATAAGGATGGCTATTACAATAAAAGTAGAAGATGATGAGATTCTTTCAGGCTGAAGAGGAAAACATATATTTAAGAGAATTTCAACTTCATGAAGAACTAAGATTTCAGCTCATATTGCAGAACATAGCCATGGGTAATGAAACTCCAAAGCTACTGTCATATAGTGAGTAGGGTATAATAATGAATTATGATAAAGGAAATTAAAGTGGTCAATCTGATTATCTGAGTATCTATCCCAAGAAAACCTTGAAATATTGGGAAGAGTGAACAGTAAGAAGGAGTCATAATTTTTTTCTGGCTGCCCATTATCTGGCTTATGGGACCAAGAGTTGAAGGAGAAATGAACATAGTTTGTGCCTGGAGAGAGAGGGGCGTGACACCTTCTTAAGCTCCCCCCTTCATACTTTCATTTATTCTGCCTTAAGAATGTGTCCAAAGTTTTGCAAACACCCAAAGACAGATTGGAGGGGAAGACATAAGAAAGGAAGACCTTGAGTAGAGTAATAAACCAAAATACCTCCCTTGAAAGAAAATGCAGTGGGCATATTTCTGTTTAACAGAATTTTTTATGTTGATCAAACTTCAGAGAAAAAGAATGGGGAAAATTAGCTATGTTGCAGTAAAAAGTCCCATCTGACTGTCTTATTCATGTCTATTCCTCTCACTGCCCCATACACTGGAAAATACACTCTGATTTCTAATAAGCACTGAAATCTTAAAAATTATTTTTGGAAAATAATCTAAAACAACAATACAAGAACAAAAACCACAAACCCAAAATAAAACAGAACCAAACTTTTGAGGTTATTTAAAATAATCAAATGGTCCCTTTTAGGATTTACTGAAGTATTCTATACTTTCTCTGATTTTTCCTACAGATATATGTACTTTGAAACTAGATCTTTTTGTACTTCATAGCCTGTGAAAAACAGCATAATAATATGTGTCAATATCTAAATCAATGAACTAAATGTGATAGTATAACCTTCACGACTGATCTTTACATGGATAAAAATTTTGCTTACAAAGCAATATCATCTTTTAAAGAATGACATTTTATCTAGTAAATAAGAATTAGACAGACAATGATAAATTTTCCAAGCTCTTACTGACATTGTTGACATATGTAGTGAGATTCACAATTTGAGTGGAAAAATAGAACAGTAAAATCTCAGAGGAAGAGATAATTGTGACCTTTTTTTCATATATAAATTTTGATTTTTTCCAGAAGATGTAATCTAAATACCAGTTAAACTAGCAGCTGATTTTTTTTTAATTGTTCCATCTGTGAAGCTTTGAAGTCATATCATTAGGATTAACTTGCAATCTAAATGCTATCTTGCAGTTCAGCTACCTACTACTACTAAATATTGGATGCTTCTCTCTGGAATCCATAGTATTATTTGCCTAAATATTTAGTTCAGAAAGCTCATGTGAAAAAGTGTCTGTGAAAGAACACAGAAGGATCCTGGAAATGTCCACTGGAAAAAAAAACCAACACCAAAACCAACATGAAAATGCGGCTGTAGGTCAGCAAGCAGCCAGGACTTTATGAGCTTTTTGAATCACCAAATCAGATCAAATGAAAAATATTAGGGATGGAAGATACTTATATTCTTGAAATGCTGACAAGAAAAGAATGCCACATGTAACAATTGTATGTTGAATTTAACCTTCTGAGACCAACAGACCTTATGGCTAGCCTCTTTGGCATTATGGACACCTCATACTATAGTTTTTCATAAGCAATGTATGTGGAAGGGTAGTCTGGAAGCAATGAAATCAGTGCACTGTTCAAAACAGTTATCGAACTTCTTGGAAGGTTAAATGGGTGATTCCACCAGTTGCTATGCACTCCCCAGATGTAGAGTTGGAGCAATAGCATGGCACCATGCACTGAAGACATCTCCAGAATATTACTCACCATGCTTTAACCTCTAATGGGACATAGTAAAGATGCACTATCTGATTATTTTTATAGTAGCATGTTAACATATTAATTCAGTAGGTATCAGATGCTTGTTAATCCTCCATTCAGATCTACCTAACTTAAGCAGAGGGTACTCTAAGGTAGAATTCTTGATTGTCTAAGTTGGTGTTTTTACAAAGAAAATTCATTATGCCTCTACAGAAGAGGATAAAGACAAACCATTGACCAGGAAGGAAAAGTCCTTATTCATAAGTATTTTCAATATCAAATCTCTTTTCTCATTTACCTTTCTTAATGAAGTTTGCTGTTGTTATGTATTTTATGTTGCCTTGTCTGTAAACCTACACTAATTTATTACCCCTTCTTCTCCATAACCATTTAGCATCATTGTTCTATATAAGGCCATTTGCACATAGAAGATAAGAAAATTTTAGAATCCCTAGTCCTAATTAACTGGCATTGACTCCACTGCAATTTCTGCATGCAAAGTTTTGTAGTCTGTGAGCACTTGTTTGTCTTTTCTTGTAGATAAAAAGAATAGCAGGAAATATTGACTATTGTTTTGGATCATGAAGCTTGAACAACTGTGAGTTGCATCTTTTCTATCAACAAATCCTACAGAGTTGGATTTGGGCCATGTTTATCTGTATCTTTTCTGTTATCATTTCATTCAGTCAAAAACTAGCTAACCAAATAATTACTTCACTAGCTTCTGAACTACTATGCAATATAGATCAAAGTTGATCTATGGCATGAAAAGAGACTTAACCTTTGTATATTAGAAAACAGATGGGTCAATAACAGAGTATGCTCTGGATTATATATTATTTATTATTTTTATTCCATCCAAAAAGATGAAAATTCCAAGATGCCATACTGTTATGTTGTCTTTTTTAAACCAAAAGCTTATGCCACACTTAAACCAGGAAAGTTAGTTTATTTACTAGATTTCTAATAAATCACAGATAGCAATTTCTTTGTTCTATAAAAATCTGACAACTATCGACTATGTTTACAAAGGACTAAGAATGAATTGCAGGTAGATTTCCCACTAATAAATAAAGGCACATTTAAATATTATTAATTCAACCCTTTTATACTTTGTGTTAAGTATAAATAGTTTGTAAAACATAAATCAACACTGAATAGCTACTATTAACGTTTTCTGAATGTCTTGGAGGCAACTGCAGTAGACAATATAAGAGGTTATACCTTTCTTTTAATGTCCTCATTCTTTATGACTTTCAATTAACTATGCATTAGAATACTTGAGAGCTATTTATTTATTGGCCTATTATAAAGTCCTTGTATGGGAAAAGAAGGTGAGGAAAGAAGAAGGAGGACATTCAGACTTATAGTGCCTATGTTCCCAAGTAACCATTAAATGGGATGGTCCAGGCTTTCCTGGACATATCTGAACACCTGCCTGCTGATGGGAAGTGGTGAATTAATTCCTTGTTTTGCTTTGTTTCTGTGTGTAGTTTATGCTTTACCTTTTAAACTGTCTTTATCTCAACCCATGAGTTGTCAGACTTTTACCTTTCTGAATCTCTCCCCCATACTACTGAGGGAGCAGACATGAGGCTGTGTGGTTCTTAGCTGCCAACTGGAGTTAATACGCAACAGTCAGCCAATATTTTCAGCATACTGACAGAAAACTGCTTCATAGTCCCTCCACTACCAGTTCAATAGCTCTGCTTTGAAAGATTACTTAACAATTTTTTCCTATTGCGAATATGGCAGTAGGTATGCAAGAGTGAAATGGTTTAAGTCGGAGCCACCAGATGGGAAGGGAGATCTTCAGGATGTTCAAAAAAATACAGAAATGAGGACTTGAAGTACAATGTAGAGTTAAGCTATATGTATTGTATGTTATCCATCTAAATTACATTTCATTACATTGATTCAATTGCAAGCCACCTCTGATTTCCAGCTAGATACAAATATTTTCAGTGTTGTTATTGTTTCACCATCTAAATTAAATTCCCTTTTTTGAAACTTTTTTGCCCTATTGACTTTTTTTAAAATTTTTTTTTCTGTTATGACAAATCAATGACAGGCTACATTACATTTTCATCCACTAGAAAAACAGGTTTCCTTCCAGGAGTCACTATATCCTTTGCATCAGGGCTTTTTCTGTTACAAATTACCCCTTCCGGCAAACTGCAATGTACACTCTATATCTGTAGGACAAAACACTTTCTCCTTTTAGCAAAATCGAACCTAACAAAATCTAGGCAGGTTTTACCAGGCTCACAAGATGCATAACACTCCCAGGGGTACAGCCTCCCTAATTTAAATATTTAGGTGCAAACAGTCATATGTTAGCTCAATATCTGTTCTGAAATGGTGGGATGAAAACCAGATTGTATGTAAAGGTTGTTCAGTCTTGTTAGTACTTGCTTTCCTCACACTGCCAAGTCCTGTCTCTCAGCTGTGCATCCACAGCTGACCTCTGGTTGGGTTTCACCTTCTTGTGCTGATCAGCAAACCTGCAATAATAGCCATTTGGGAACATGACCTCCCATGGCTGAGAACAACAGGTGTGACTACACCATGGGGCACCCTTGCACAAGTCGCCCATGAGTCAGCCCTTGGCATGGAGGGCTGGAGTCACAGCATGCCACATGTTTGTCAGGGTTGGGAGCCTCCCTTTCGGTGTGGCGTGGGCTTAGCCAGTAACACAGGCAAAAAGACAACCGGTAATAGACTGAAGAGGAGAGTCCCTCAAAAGTTTATTCAGAAACCACCTGATCTGTTAGGAAAGGGTTTCTATCTGCTCAGACTCATGTAGCACACAGAAGACCAGGAAAGCAAAAGTCCAGATCAGCAAAATACTTTCCAAGAGAAAGATAAATGTCAATTAGCAGTGCTGTCGTCTTTTCTTCCCTTAGTCTGGTATAGGTAGTATATATGCATGTGTGTGTGAGTGGGAGGGAGAGACTGCTGGGCAGGACAAACAGAGAGGAATATTTTAAATGTCTTCTAATAGCTCTTTGGTTTAAAGTTCAGACTTGTGTTTGGTTCTGCAAATGCTTTGGGCTTATAATGATTCTTTCTAGAAATAATTCAGCAGCTCATTTGAAAGCAGCATGCCTGGCTCTGAGTCTTGCTTTCCATGGTAAGTAACCATATGACTGAAAGTCAAGGTGACCTCAGACAAGGTAACCTCAGAATTTCTGATACTGGTTCTACCCTGTATTACATTTTTTTCAGACAAATGAAAGAAACAGCAGTGTGGGGCACCAATTGACTTATGTAACTTCACCTCATGCAGTGATACTTGGTTCTTGAATTACATGGTGGAAAAATCTTTCTGCAGTTAATGTAGTGTTTGTTTCATTCAGCTGTTGTAAGTGAACATTGTATGTTAAAACATGTATGTCTATGTGGACATATGTCACAGAAAAAATCTGTTAATTTAGGATATATAAGTAATGCACATTTCCAAAATTAACTGGTAAATTTCCTATGGTAGGTGATAACAGTCTGCAGATTAAGTCACAGAGAAAAATACTGTCTTTGATAAGGTTATTCATTAAGCTAAGCACACAGCTATGGCTAACATATATTCTTTGATTAGTGGCTCCAGTGTGAAAAGAAAATGCAAATGCATAAGGTAAAATAAGTCATAATACTTCTCTATCTTGCAATAACAAAATTATGAGCTCATCTTTGTTTTCATCCTATGTAATACTTGGCTTATTCACACTTTAAGTATCTTTAGTAAGCAGCACATGCTGGGTGACTGTAAGAAGGCCTGAATAGAAATCCTGTGCTGAGAGGTGGGAGGTAAGGCAGGATCATGGTAATCGCAGAGGCACAACCTCAATTTGCCTGTATAGACAATATTAAATGTTTTCTATCTAAGATTAATACTTCCTGTAATTTTTACATTGCTGAAACAGCTTGTGCAATATAATGCCTCCTGAAATATAACACTCTAAAACTGCAAGCCAAAACAGAAGGAAAGACTTTTGATATCAGTTCAATAAGATGGTATAAATTGTATGGAGACAAATCTACAATATCAGGATCTTGTGATAAACTTATAAGGGCAGAATCTTGAAAGATGCTTAATTCAACTACCTGCTTTCTCAATCACCTCCTTCTGGAATGCTGTAACTTGAATTCCTACCACTGAAGCACAAATTATAAGAGCTAAGGATGTGTAAATTGGGACTTAGAGTTGTGAGGAAAATGGAGCAGCTTGTCAGTAAGTCATAGAAGGAGTACCTTATGTACACAAACATAAATATAGGAACAGTATTTTCAGTGAATTCATATGGTTGTAACACAGTGGAGAAGAGATTTAGCAAAGCTGACAATATCCATCCTTCTCAGTCAGACAATGCTAAAATCTTCTTAATTTTGGCAGCATTTTCCAGGCTTCTTGTATTTGAACTGACTGTGACCAATCTAAACAGGCTTTTCAGTGTGGCCACTAGTCAGACTGGGATCCCTGCTGCCAGGGATTTAAATCCATTTTGTCCCTTGTGTGCTTTATATTTCTATGTTCTGAGATTCATCCTGTTCTGTCTGCTCTTGGACAGCACTTGTGACACAGACAAGCTACTTATAACCCTGTCAGGGAACTGGAACAGAAGGCACCAATTGCCCCATGGCCTCCTAAGTACATTACTGTGTCTCCACTCCATGCAGCTTGAGCACATCTTTTCTCACGAGCAAAACTCAAAACTCTTCATGAGTCAAGTATTGACAGGTGGGAGGAATGAGACAGAAACAAAAGCAATTACAAATGTTGAACAGAATTTCAGTAGGTATTTAAAAATTAAATGCAAATCCATGCATTTGATCATAAAGAAGCACACTTCCCAGTCACTCAGTCCTCATTCCAAACTCTTCAAACTCTCACTTGTGTCTTTTCCAGCTAACTGCTCATAGGAAGCCAATGGAGTCATATGCAAAGATTTTCCTACTACCCAAAGATCTCAGATCAGCCATCCCTCAGTTTCAGCTGATAAAAGTGTCTGAAGTAGAAAAATGAATGCCTTATGTTTATCTTGCAGCCCCTCTATTGTCTAAATCATCTTAAACCTCAGCAGATTATCATAGACTCCTGCTAGATGATGTGCTTACCACATCCAAGTGATCCACCATAAACCATCTTCCCCCTGTAAGTTTATAATCCAATGTATATGGATGATGGTGGAGCCACCTCATTCTAACACTACTCTCTTTATGATTCATGTTGGCATTCTTAGGAACATTTTCATTAAGTATCATGCATTCATTTTGCAAGTGAATCTCCCAGTGGTCTTCTTTAACTGTGTTCAAATTCATATCACAGAGCATTCTCAAAAGACAGAAATTTTATTCCTTTTGGATGAAAATAAACGGGTTAATGTGTCCAGAAGAAAACTTAGTGCATCCCAGCTGCTAATGGAAATTCAGGCACATGTACTTCTCTCTACAGCTATTCTGAAGCAGCTCCTCAAAAAACTTTGCCTGGTTTGTTTTCGTTAGTAACCTTTGGATCTACAAATCTGTTGCTGTTGGGATGCATCATTTACTGAAATAGGTAAAGTCATTGCAGCAATGGACTAAATGTTAGACAACAGAGAATGAGAAGGGCAGTACACCCAAAAATAAGACTGACTGCTTGAAAAAGGTATACTGGACAAATTAGATGAATAAAGGTTTAGGAGTATGTGCACACCATTTCAGCGAGATGTAAGGTGTTAAATGTCTCTGAATCTGAGTTGAAGTGTTGATAACTTTACACAGCTATCATGTAGGTTGATTCACCAAATCACTATACCAACACAGAGTGGTAGTTACTTCTGTTACTCCACCATGGTGAATGTGATGGTGCCCTCTGGACCAACTCAGTGTCACATTCTTTCTGTTCCTTTTTATGTCATTTATATAGGACTCATTATGTCCACCCTGAGACTGGTATTAATCACTGTCTGCAAGGCAATGTATGCAAGTTAAAACTTTCAGAGACTGCTAATAACTACCCATCTGCTTGCAGTTAATTCTTATGGGGCTCTTAATGGGGAAAAATGCAGCATGAATTGTTTGTTTTGTTTCTTCTTTGTCTCAGTACTCAGGTGGCTTTCTTACAAGGCTGTCTCTGTAGTTCCTAATGTTTCCTAATGAATTGTACAAGGCTGAGGTGTACCTGCACAACCTGTTACTCACTATAGCATGGGCCAGTAGGAACAGGAAGGTCTTTCCATGTTCACTTGCCTTATAAAAAAATGTTTGCTTCCAGTAAAAACATGAGGAGATCTGTACAGTCTTCTACACAGCTTATGTTTTCTGATTGAGACAAAACTGGCACACGTGTTTTACAGAGGTATAATGTGTTTGCAACTGTCGAATCTAGTAGAGACAATTTAGCAGTGACCTCTTGAGGATGATAATGTGGTACCTTAATTTAGATAGATTACTGATAGTTCTATGCAACCTTATGTGGAGAGATTTTGAAATAAAATTCATAATGTACAGTCTTTGACTTAGTGAGAAAGAGAAGGAGAAAATGTTACATAAGTGGACATTTTTATTGTAACTCAGCCTTTGTGGCTTTCTTATGTTTTGTCAAGAATTAGTCAGGGAAAATAAGAAAAGACCATCCTACAACAATAGGTGCTTTATCTGGAGAAAGTCACATTCTTTTCCCTTGAATGAATTCCTGTATCTTGTGCTCTAATCCAAACACTGATTAACAATGCTTCAGCTCTTTGTTTGTTTGTTGCTTTGTGGCAGACACTGAGTCTTTCATACTTTGCTCCTTAATTACTTGACATTTCACCCCCTGATTAGTTTTCAAGACTCTTTCGTCACAGCTTCCACAAATGATTCACTTTCAGAGTATCTTGTAAAGTATTATTTATTTATTTGCTGACAGGCAATGTGGCCCCTTCATAAGTCTTTGTCTTGTATCAGAAATAAAGCTGGTTGCAGAAACATAGAAAATATTTCCTGTACTCCATAAATATATTTAGACATTAGTTCTTTTACTGCTTGGCACTAGGTTCACTATCTTTGGCCCCTTTTAAGGATACTTGTCACTCCAGTGATGTGAATAGAACCCCTCCTTTTGAGGAAGAAAGAGGCCCTTGAGAAATAATCCATGAGAATAATAGTCCTGAATCACCCACTGTGCTGCAATCCCTATCATGCTCCATAGTAAACTGTATGAAGGGTGGGTTGAATCCATGTAAAGATGGCTAAGAGTCACAGAAGATAGGCTTTTATATCCCAAGCACTATTCCTCACTGTCTGCCTGTACTCTCTGCTACAAAAGAAGATGCTCATATGTAGCAGAGGATACTGTCTAGTCTCGGAAGAGATTAGCCAAAAGCTACTCTCCTCTTTCTCATCTCATTTACAACAGCAGGAGCAGAAGGCCCTTCCCTTTTGGTGATGTCCTCTAGAATTGTGGCCCAGATGGCACCTATTCTTGTCCTTCTACAGTAGGAGCATGGTCTTGCCCAGATCCCTTCTTTCTCCTTTTCTTTCACAGAAAGACAGTAGAGGGAAGACAGGAGTGGCTCACAGAATTCATTCCTCTGATGATCAAAGCATCTCAGCAGAGTAGAGGACAATATATTAAAGGCCAGAGTCCTGTGCCACAGCAGAGCAGAGCAGAGAAATCCTGCAATGGGAAGAGAAAGATCCTTGTCTTTATACATTGACCTAGAGAATCCTCTTGTTTCCTTCCTCTGCTCTGTCTCCTTTCCCAAGCCCCCAGCACTTGCTTTGATGGTGGAAGAGGTGCAAACATAACAAACAATATTAGAATGGTGGCAGCTATAACTGGTGTGGTGGGTTGACCCTGAATGGATGCCAGGTGCACATCAAAGTTGCTCTATTACTAGCAAGCAAGGCTGTGTGCATGGAAGCAAAGGAATACAAGGATTTATTCTCTACTTACCATCAGCAGTTCATGTCTGGCCCCTTTTCAGGGAAGCAGGGCTCCAAACGCATAGTGATTGCTCTAGAGGATAAGCTGATGTCCCCCCGTCTACCTAACTGTTATTCCTGAGCTGACATCATATGTTATGCTATATCCCTTTGGTCAATTTGCATCAGCTGTCCTGGTTGTGTACCCTCCCAATATTTTGTCCACCCCATTCCATTGGGAGCTGGGGGCAATGCTGGAAAAGCATCCTTGGTTCTGTGTGAGCCCTGACCTGCAGTAGCCACTATATGGGTGTGTTATCAGCTCTCAGTGCAACAGCACTATGGGGACAGCTGCTATGGGGAAAATTAACTCCAGATCAGTCACACACAATACAACTGATAATTACCTAATCTGAAAGAAAATTTTTGACAATCAAAGAAGGAAAGAAATGAGGTATATCTGCAGCATGATATACACTTATCAAACCTCTGAAATGGATGAAGAAGGTAATTAATTTTGTTGGTACCAGAGCATAGATGAGTGTATTTGATGTCATACTAAACACCTCTGAGTGAATTGTGTAGCCCCACTTGCCTAATAAAGTAATTTCCCTCAAGCATGGCCGCTGTTTTCTTTGTAAATGCTCTGTGCAGGAATATTGCACAGACCTAAAGAATGTTTTGAGTGTTACTGTAATGAGAAAAAAAATATCTTAGCAATAAAGGATTATTATTAAAAATAATAATGTTGATAACAAAACAGTAATAATAACAACAACAATAAAATTATTATAATTAATATGACTTGCTGGTTTCTTATCTTAGTGTCATGAATGAGGTAAGTGTTGAACCTACAGTCATAATCGTGACTCAATCCATTAATATTACACTTAGCATATCCTTCCTGTAATTTTCTCAAAGCAGTTTTCATTAAACACGATGAGTTGGCTCCAGGTTAAATTGTGTTCAAGTGTCTGACCTAAAGAGTGTAAGGATTTTGCTAATGTCTGAATAAATAATACAGAATAGTTGGTGTGAAATTAGCCATGGGCTTTTCAGTCCTTTGTTGCTCTGTATTCTAAGGAGGAAAAGCAAAACATTGTGGAAAAAGTGTTCTCTGATGGCATGATAGGGTGAGAAAGAGAATCATGAAACCTGAACTAATTTCATGCATTGTTATTTCTCAAACTCCACATCCAAATAAACAAGCCCTTAAATTTAGGAATTTATTTGAGTACTTTTCATTGACTACAGGATTGGAGGTTTTCATAAAAGAACCACATATTTTTATCCTAGTTCAGAATACTATTACATGGTATAGTGAAATCTAATTATACTTGCTACTTAACTAAGTCCAGTTTCAAAAAAATACAGTGTGTTTTAACTTCACAGAAGGATGAATTTTTTTTTAATGGATATTTGTTGCAATGGCATCTCTGAACACAAGCAGGCAGCATAAAGAAAGATACAGGCTGAGATTTTGGCCTAGTTCTTGAGTAAACCAACTAACATTGGTACCATTGAGCTACTGAGGAGACACTAAGCTGTAGGTGATTTATTACAGGAGAAACAGAACTTTAACAATACATCGAAACTAATTAATCAGCTCAGAGATAATGTTACTCCTCCCTTACCAGCTACCACTGATACTGAATCCTTTCTGTCACAGCTAGAGCTGTCATGAGGTAACACCAACCAATTATACTGTATTCTTTCATTATGGAGTAAAAGTATGCTCATTTTTTTTATCAATTGCACAGTTTTATTTCCTTAGAGTGAAAAAAATAAATAAAAAAATTGAAAATAACTGTTTTTCCAGCCAGCAAATCACATTAAACTGAGATACAAATTTAGTGAAAACTTGGAGGTGAGCAGAAGATGAGGTTTGTTACAAAGAAAGTTAGTGCTTTTTGTTACCTTCAAATAGTGCTCGATTTTCCCCCATCAATAAGATATCTAATAACTGTCACTAAGAGCCAGGAGCAGTCATGTCACTAGGCTAAAGGTGGGCCAACCTAATCTCTCACTGATTGATAAAACAGCCAAATTCATCATTTTCTTGTCGTGCTGCTGTCTAAGCACGCCAAGGCATATGAAGAAGCAGAATTGGCTGCACTTTAGGAGTCCATCAGGATAGTATTGAGGGGAAATGTCACCCATTTTTCTTGTGTTCTTCTCTTGTCAAAGCTGTAGTAATTCTGTCTTTTAAGGAACTGGAGAATTATAGCAGACTCAGTGTCTAAGCTTACCTTTCCACAGTGTCTGTCAATGATATTTCCCAAAGCATCACGAATTTAAATCCATGAACTACCAGATGATATATATTCACCATCAGTGTTTAAAGGATTTAGAACTGCTTATATACTATATAGGTGAGAGGGGCAAAACGACAAGGTTGTTTTTGTTCGGGAAATCATTTTTTCTACAAGCCATCCATGTATCCTATACGTTCCATGACTTTCAGTTCAGTTACTGTTCTCAGCAGGGCAGATGGACAAATATGTAACCAAATCTATACAGGCAAGTGGGTCTGCTGTCAAAAGGAAATAAAACAGGATAGCCATCATCCCACTGTAAAGATCACCAGCAGCAATTGTAGTAGGCAACAGGCATGTAGAGCCTATTTGGGAAGCACTGAGAAGCAGGTTGCCTTGGCTACTGGTAAACTGATGTGTGTATTCAAACAAGTATTGCTTCAGAGACTATGATAATATGTAATAACTGTATTTTGTTTATATAACTGTATTTTGGACATGACCTGCAGCACAGCATTCCAAATATAGACACAGGTCTCATTATTTGGTCTTGTTATTTTCTTTCTCTTGCCTCACTGAAGGATATTGGTAAGTACCATATTTGAAAGGGAAATTTCATACACTTGAATTTCAACAACTGTATGCCCAAAGTATGAGTGGAATTCTGATGCCACTGAGTTTATTCCATTGATTACCTTTATGAGGGATTTTACAGCTGATAAAATGGAGTTGATGCAAAACATACATAGAAAAGACCTTTCTGCCTCTATGCTTCTGTATAAAAAGTATTATGGAAAAAAATGTAATGGTAAATTGATAGGTAAGAACACTTACAAGAAACTCTTATTTGAACTCGATTTGCCACAGCCTCTTTTTATAACATTTATGCATCTGATTTGAAGAGATGCTTCTTTGCTGTATAAAAAAGGGGAAGGAAAAGTCCTTCAAAAATAAAGTTATAGCAGAAGGAATAGTGAAAGGTAAAACATCTGAATAAGGTAAATGCAGAACAAATCTTAAGGAAACTGAAAATTCTTCTGAAATTGGTTTTATAGGTAAATAATTAGAAGTCTCTTGGGATTAATTGTTTGTCATTATTAATGCATCTGATTAATTTGGATAAGACTCACATGCATAAAGCATTTTCAGAATTAATA
Source organism: Ceyx melanurus (assembly GCA_024611195.1). Taxonomy (NCBI): domain Eukaryota; kingdom Metazoa; phylum Chordata; class Aves; order Coraciiformes; family Alcedinidae; genus Ceyx; species Ceyx melanurus. Next base: position 47,592 of record JANHGL010019304.1, on the reverse strand, counting down.
ATTTCCTGATGACCTTACTGTCTATCATTTCAGAACAAAGAAAACACATGTCTGAAAAGCAGAGAATGACATGTACACAAACCCCAAAACTCTGACTTTTAACCATTTCCAGTTAAGTAATGCTTTATGGTTTTCCTCATCCTGACTCAGGTGATAAGTGATCTCTTATCATTTCCTTTGACTAAGAGCACTATTGTAAAAGATCTTTTTCCATCAGTATGTCTGATATAACTTTTATATCACAACCTTCTGTTAACCAGACTTCAACCTGGGTGTGCTACTTTATCCCTCAGCTACAGCTGACAATAACTTTCTTCTTGCTTTCCTAATATTTTCTGTCCATTTCTACAAAATGCTGCATGCATAGATTTCTTTACCTTTCTCTGGTTTTCATTTGTTTTTTTTTGTCTATTACACCAGAAATCTCCATTAAGACAGGGGCTGAATTCTTATTTACATTACAAATCCTTCATAGTGCCTTAGAGGAAATGAAAATATGACCCTTTGAGAGGAGTCCTATGAGAAACATAGCTATGCTGCATATCTTGTGGTGTTTACAGAATAGAGATTATCTAGGAAAAAAACCTCTTCTTTCCTCTGCAGGTGCATATACATGTCTAAGTCCTCCAGTATACCACCAAGATGGTTGCTGCAAAATGCATAATCCAATTGAGTGTTCACAGTTACCAAAGGTCAACTGTCTTTAATAAGTTGCTCAATCTCCATGGGCAACTGTCCTGATGGGGAAAGCTGATAGTTTCATTCTCTTAAAGATATGGCCTGTATTCATCACAGTGGAAAGTGAATGGATATCAGCATTTCTTTGAAATAAATTGTACCTGATGCCATCTGTAGAAGCAAAATCATCCCTGCGCAGAAGTCAGAACTAAAGTTGTACCTTGTTTCAATGGCAAATCACACCTCTTTGGGTTCACTTACCATCACAAAATGCTGGATTTAATGTTAACACATTTTTTAAAAGCATTGTTATTAATATAATTCTGTTTGGGGTTACTGTCTATCATTTTAAGATTCTTGGAATAAAGAAAATCCCACAAAACCTCAGAAAAGAGAAGTCTGGTAGTGGCTGAAGAGCTGCAAAACACTTTCCTGAGAGAAGGATGTATTACTTGGCCGGGTTTAGTAAAAATTGCCAAGCAATATACAATATCCTGTTCTTTTGCTTTCAGGCAACACTGAAGAAAGTTGTCACATGGCTAATAACAAATTTGGAAATTTACTAATTGTGACTATGGTAACTTGGAAAACATTTTGATATGACATCCATAATGAAAGGCAAAGTAACATATTCAATAACCCTTGAGAAGGGATTTTCACAAAGGAAACTTGCTTCTGTGGATTGTGAAATCAGAGCTCAAGGCACAGCATGTGGGGAAAGACAATTTAGCTGATCACTTTTAGCTTACCAGAGTCAGCTGGGAAAGGTGATTGTAGGAACTCTGCATTGTTAATACCTCCTTATTGTGTGTCTTCAGTGTGCTGGCACATTGGGCCACTTAGAAGGAACTGAGTATTCTTAAGTTTCCCATGACTATACCACAGAACTTCTAGACCTGTTTAGAGACTGCTGATTAATATTTAAAGAAGCACCTAACAATGCAATATAAGCCTTAGGAAAGGATGAAATTTATTGCCTAGCAGATCAGATGGTGCTTTCCCTACTATGGACATGCTGCCTATTGCTGTGTAGCAAAACACAGGAAAAAGGGATCTTCTGGGGAAAAAAAACATACTGGAGGCTGCTTAAAACAGTCTTCCTGTGTGCAATATCAAATTCTCACAGTGAGCATCACAATTAGTTCATACATTTTAGGGGCTAATGAAGTAAATGCTATCACTACTTAGGACAGAGTTGTCCATTCCCTAAACCCTAAGAAAACACAACATTTGCTTATTATAGTCACCATACTTAAAGTGGATGCAATCTGTGAATATTTAAACCTGGAGAAAGATTCTGTATCTCTGTTTTTTGATTATGGCTTTTGTGGATCTATTCATAAAGTCCAGATAAAACACCACAGTGTCTCGAACAGTCTGTGTTTGCATTTATGTCTGCTAGTTGACTGAGAAGGCTGGAATATAGGAACAGAAGAGACTCTGAACTGATTAATTTGTTGCAGATAGAAGCTATGAAATGTTAATTACAGCACAAGAAAAAAACTCTGCTTTCTGTTATCACTTTTTCCTGGGTGTCCCAGTGAGATAAGATACTGTTCTAAATTCAAATTAGTCAAAGCAAGGCTGCATTTACATAACATATCAGTGACTTAATGGGGAAGAAATTAGCTGATTCAAATAAAAGCATGACATGCCTAATCTGTTTACACACTGGAACAGATGGCAAAGCTACATATAGCTTTACCTACAAAATCTCCAGCCACATTCTTCCTCTTCTCCCTGGGTACTGCTTCTCTTTGCTGGTCTGTGCCTGCCTTAACACTGTGGCAAACACGTAATAGGTCTGTGTTTAACTTGTCTGTCAGGGCATTCAGAAGAACTAAAGAAATTCAGTTAGGTGCCAATTCCCCTTTTCTAATAGAAGTCGTTAGAACCTGTTACATTTGAAGGGTGAACTAATGCCAACTTATTTCCTGTCAATGCATTAAGGAAAGCATTAGATTAAGCCATTCACTTAATGTGAGGTTTTTCTGCTATAAAACTTGCAGTATGACTTTTTTGGAAGATATGTATAATAGAAACTATGGAAATATGACATATAAGGGGTTAAAACCTAACCTATTTCCAGCACCATTGTTATCAAAGCAAGTTTCAACGTCTTGGTTGGCTGATGACATAGGAGTTGACCTCGGATCATTAGCATGACCTGAATAGAAGTTCAGTTTGTATTTATGACAGAGGAATTTACCATGAAAACATTTAGTGCCCTCATTAATACCATATGTATAAGGGCATTTCTTATTAATTGTGCTTCATAAGTCATTAGTATTCCAACTTACTAATATGTTCTTCTATTAAAAAAAAGGAGCCAAATGGAACGGTGATCCATTTACCACTGATGGAAGCTGTTTATTTGGCTGTAACTATATGTCTGATCTCATATTTTTTGCCATATAATATAACCTGATGCTTTTCCTTGACTTGATGTATCATTGAGTGTCAACATCACGTATGCCATTATCTTAATGAATAAGACATTAGAGTATATATTTGAGGTCTCAAAAAAAATCTTTAATTCAAACAAACCAGTACAGCTTACAGTTAATCCACACGCCAATCAACACCAACAGTGAACAGCACTTGAAGTCTGGATGCAATATTACTGAAGAACTATAGAAGTAATACAGCAAGTGCTTGGTATATGTTAGGAACTCCTTAAACCATAAGGAGGTGAGTCTGCTAGGAAGCAGATTACAATAACTCCTCCTCCTTGTCATCCTGTTCCTCTTCATCATCCTCATCCCTGGAAGGGCTTGTTTACCATTCTGCTCCTAAAGATGGCTTTCCTGTTTATTGTGACTACTGAACATATACTGGGCTTAATTTAACTTTCTATATTTTATCCTGAGAATTTTTTTGACATTTCATTTGGCCATTTTCATTTCAACCTGCAGGTCTCCTTTTTCCTGTTCCCCCTTCTCTGCTAGGGAGGAGTCCTCAGGTGATATATTTTAGTCCCAGATATGGGCTAGGCAGAGAAACGACTCTAAAATTACCTTGTGATATGTTCACCTTAAGTGCCATTACTTTGGGTGTATCTTCTTGTAATTAGGTTACCTCACTGCCAATTAGAGACAATAGAGCATGTGTTCAGAATGTTCTAGGACATTAAAATGATTAATAGCAGACAACAAACTGTACCAGTCCTAAAAAAAGTCTTCCATTCATTAATCCAAGTTGAAAAGCAAGTGAAAAGGTATTTTTCCTAATGCATTAGTACTTGATCTATTTAAGCAATAGATTTTAAAAGCCTGATGATAAGGCATTAAGGTTTTTTTTCTGATCAATTATCTGAGGAAATTTAATCAAAACTCACCACAATAAGTATATTTCAGGCTTATTAATGATGAAATAATGGTGACAATAATGAATGATTAGGGTTGTGTCTTCCCAAATAGGTAAATCAGGCCTTGATTCATTCCCAGTTGAATCAACAGACTCTTCAACTGATTCAGTGAAATGTTGAATCATGTCCTTAATGACCATTTCCTGAGTGCATTTTTGAACAAAGAAGATGACCTGCTGTCCGGGTTTGAGCTAGAACAGGACTAACTGTTCAATGATTTTACTTTTCAGCTCAGTCTCTTCTAACTAGCTTCATGTTCTCAAATTAAAGACATATTTTTACATTGTTTTATTTTAGTTGTGATAATGGTCAATGTTTAGAGTTGTTACAGAGGATTGGTGTACAGACCAAGGCCACTGCTTGATCTAGTGTACCGCACAGGGTGCAAAAAGTACAAGTACAAAAGTACTTGCAGAGAGGAGTGGACAGGACAGGTGACCTCAAATTGACCAGTGAGGTATTCTGTCCCCTATATGTCATATTCATTAAAAAGCTGAAGGATCATGAAGGTCAAGCTCTCTTTGTCAGTGGCTGACATCCAAGGAGGACTCTGTCCATTCTGCCTTTGATCCCAATCCATGTGTTTCTGAACCTAGTTCCAGAATCCATCTCCTAAATCTGGTTCCCAGCACCTGCTCCACAGCACCAGTGGCAATGATGTAATTGCTATCGGGGTGGTTAGATTCAATACCAGTTTTGTCCATATTTGTCTATATTCTATTTTATTATTTATTTTCATTGAACTGTTCTAGCTTTCTTTTCTAATAGACAAATCTGTCTCCCTTGTTCCCTATCTCTTTCCCTTTGGGATGTAAGAGGGATTAACACGGAACATCTGTTATAGGTCTAGAGGACTGCCCTTACCTTAAACTTTGATGCCTGCAATGCAGGAGATTCAGAAAGTCACAGCGGTGCCTTTCTGGTGCCTTAGTGTTCACAGATAACTTCCAGAGGCCTAATCAAGAAGGTGCTCTTCTGTCAGTTTCCACTGAAAATATGCCTTTCTGGAAATGTGCTTCTTTTGTTCATGTACAATACCTCTCCAGATCTCCATAGATCCTCTTTTGTTGTCTAGTCACCTAGCTGTAAGCCAGGATGTCTTAGAGGTGTCACAAGGTCCAACTGTTTGTGTCATGCAGTTGATAGAGAATTCAACTGTCATGAATCCTCAGTCAAGAATATAAATAATATGGAAAAAAAAAAAAAAAAGAACACTACTCCTGTGATTGATAGTATGTGTGAAATCTTCTTCCAGACAGTAGGAGAGTTGTCTGGCATTTTAAGACTTAACGCTTCTGAGAGTGCTGTAGAAGATAGTGGTTTGGCTTTGTAAATGTATGTGTCTTGTACCTAGAGAAACAAAACATCTCAGAACACTTCATCTTGCAGTAAAAGCTGCAGAAACTGAAAAGTAAGGAACAGGGAATAAAACAGTGTGAGACAGTTTTGTATGAACTGTAACTCAAAGTAAAAAGAGACCAAAATAGTCTCTACATTGTTTGATGTATAAAACTATTAAAAAATATTTGGTAAGTCAATTGCAGGCAAATCTTTCACAATCAGAGCAAAGTAGTATTGGAGAGCATGTCATGGCAAAAAAAAACCAAACCCAAAACAACAAAAAACAACAAAACAAAACAAAATAAAAAAAGTAAAAGAGGTATTTTGTTTCTATGGCCTAAAAATGCATGTTAGAGAAAATTAAAGACTTGACAGAAATGTGAAGCTACTTGCAAACTTTCCATATATGCTGACACACACTGGGGTCCATGGCAGCATTTGGAGCAACACACATAGTACAACCTTCAAGGAGTTTGTAAGGGAAAGGTGAGTTCAAAATTAGGAAAAAAAGAGACCTGTCAGATGTGCTCACCAAGCCACTTTCCATCATTTTTCAACAGTTCTGGATGACTGGGGAGGTCCCAACAGACTGGAAACTAGCCAATGTGACACCCATATGCAAGAAGAGTTGGAAGGAGGGTCTGGGAAACTACAGGCCTGTCAGTTTGACTTTGGTGCCAGGAAAGCTCATGAAGCAGATCGTCCTGAGCATCATCACGCAGCATGTGCAACACAACTGGATGATCAGGCCCAGTCAAAATAGCTTTATGAAGGGCAGGTCCTAATTGACAAACCTCCTTCTACGACATAGTCACCAGCTTACTGGATGAGGGGAAATTTGTGGATGTTGTCCATCTGGACTTTAGTAAGGCCTTTGACACCGTACCCCACACTATTTTCCTAGAGAAGCTGCCTGCTTGTGTCTTGGATTGGCATATGGTTTGCTGGGTGAAAAACTGGCTAGAAAACTGGATCCAGAGAGTAGTAGTTAATAGAGTTAATTCCAACTGGCAGCCAGTCACAGGTGGTGTTCTCTAGGGCACTGTACTGGGACCAGTCCTCTTTAACATCTTTATTGATAACCTGGATGAAATTATTGAGTGTACCCTTAGTAAGTTTGCAGATGACACTAAACCGAGGGGGGAACTATTGATCTGCTAGTGTGTAGAGAGTCTCTGAAGAGAGAACTAGACAGACTAAAAGTTTAAAAAGGCCAAGGGTCGAGTTTTACACTTTGACAACAACAGCACCTGGCAGGACTACAGACTCTGGGAAGAGTGTCTGGAGAGCTGATCCATCAGAGAGGTGTCTGGGGGTGTTGATTGACACACGGCTGAATACGAACCAGCAATGTGTCAGTGTGGCCAAGAAGGCCAACAGCATCCTGGCTTGTATTATTAATAGTGTTGCCACTAGGTCCAGGGAAGTGATTATGCCCCCATACTCAGCACTGGTGAGGCCTCACCTTGAGTACTGTGTTCAGTTTTGAGCCTTTCACCAGGACATTGAGGCACTGGAGTGAGTCTGAAAAAGAGTAACAAAACTGGTGAAGGGCCTTGAACATATGTCTTATAAGCAGCGTCTGAGGAAGCTGGGGTTGTTTAGTCTGGAGAAAAGGAGGCCCAGGGGAGACCTTATTGCTCACTATGGCTACCTGAAGGGAGGTTACAGAGAGGTGGGACTCGGCCTCTTTAACCCAGCAACAGACAATAAAAGAAGGAAAAATAGATTCTAGCTGTGCCAGGTAAGGTTTCACTTGGATATTGGGAAGAACTTATTTGCTTAGAGGGTAATCAGGAGTTGGAATGGGTTGCCCAGGGCAGTAGTGGAGTCTCCATCCCTGGAGGTGTTTAAAAGCTTATTAAATGGAGTGCTTAGGGATATGGTTTAATAGCTTTGTAGTTTAAGACTTGGTAAATTATTAAGGTTGATGATTGGACTAGATGATCATACAGGTTTTTTCCAGTCTAGACATGTCAATGATTCTGTGATGAAACAATGAATGTAAAAAATGAAAAATCAATGAAAGGAGTCCAAGGTATGTTTAGAGGATTATACATTCTCTTTGGGATGCAGTAAAATTTCCATTATAAAAATTTAGCAGGAAGATTCATTTGAGATGGGTCTGAAAAATCTCCATTTAATGTCTGATATTGTTACAGTTATTATTATTGCTGTAAACTTCATAATCATGTTTGTCACCATTATGTTTGTGTCTTAAAAAAAACTACCAAAGCAAGCAAATCTCTGTGTATTTTCTTATTCTATGTAAATTAAAAAGAATAGGACGTGTCTCAGATTAAGTTGCAATCTCTCACTGAGTTAGGCATTTTGGCAAAATTAGATGGTAATTATTTCCTTTCCCTTAGAGCTTACAACTGAAGCAGACAGAGATAGCAGGTACATGTAAAAATCCAACAGACAACCAGGGTGAACATTGTGTTACCATAGCACATAAGTTTTAACTTTCTCAAGAAAGATGAAGGCAAAATGGAAGGAAAGGGTAAAGGATATGGCAATTGGAGTGGATGGACTGAGGGAGACCCTTACTTGATCAGTCTCAGAGGGGAAGAGCACATGACATTTCTTCTTCAGAACAGACATTTTGTTCAAATTAACTAACTTTCCAAAGCCATAGAAAGGAGTGAAACTGAAAAGGAGGAAATTAGGGAAAGTTAAAAGCTCAGCTGTCTAATATTTAAAATAAATACTGTCACCATGACATCATTTATATTTCAAATTAGAATGCCCAAGGTAACAATTTTTTAGCTACAAAAAGCTCTACTATTACCACATGAACAAGAAGAAATGTTTTATCACTCTTTAGTAACTTAGATATATACTATCATCTAGGATAAAAATAGATATAAATTTCCATAAGATCTGAGAGATCTCAGATTTGTTAAATTTAATCTAAAAAAACCTGAGAACTACAGTTATACTTCAGATGAGTGGAAGAATTTTATGGCACTGGATAAAAATTTTTTGACCTTTTTTGATAAATAAACCGTAAGTTTGACATCTGCTGCAGGTTAAAACAGGACTAATCTGATAAAAGTTTGAATTTTTAAGGGATGAAATCATAGCAATGTAATTAATGCCGGTCAGTGTAATGCTGTGTTAGACCTAGTGTCTTTATAATGATGACTAGGAAATATATATGACTATCAAGGCCATTGCAGTGTGTGGATGACACAAAGAATCCCTTGGAGGAGTAAGCACTAAAGGGGAACAGGCAATTGCACACTACACTCTTGCTTATGAAGGTTGTTGAAATCCTTAGTGGGCAGATGAGTGGGTAGGGCCAAAAAGTGATTAAAGCAGACTTTAAGCAGAAATAAGACAAATCTGTAGTGGAATCTTCTTTGTAGTGTTTCCCATTTCCAGATGACCTTGAGCTGAAGATACTTTGTGACACTCAACAGAGGCATACCTTCCATTCAGACAAAAGAAGTAGCACAGATTTGAAAGCAGATTACTCCATGTACTTCTTGTTAGGTAAGATGGCTACAGGAACAATCTTTACTCTCTCTTTTCCCCTTTTACTCTTGCACAGAACAATCATTCAGGAGCCTTCCAGAACATCTCAGTTCCCCTGTCTATAATTTTAATATTGCAGAGTAGAAAAACCAGCCAGAAAATGACAACAGAGATGAATGATGACATAGTCTATTATGCTTCTTAAATAAATACTACAAGGTTACTTGCTTATAATGTATGATAAAATGGACTATCCAGGAAAATTGCAGATGACTCGTTTTTATGCTTCTTGAGGCCAAGATATGAAGTCTCTGTGGAAGGCATTTTTTTAGAAGTTTGCCTAAAATATGTTGAAGATTAGAGTGGGTTGGTCCTTATGACATTTATGTGTCTAAGAATCAACATCCATGTTACTCTGGTATATATAACATCAAGACAACTACACAACAGAAGATATGCTGAACATTGTACTTTACATTAATGGACAGTTATATTTGTTTATTTTTAAAATGTGCTTTAAATATGCTCCCACTCTGATACACAGTCCTGGGCTGCAATGGACCAGCACTAATTGAGATTGTCTTGGCAGGTCTAAGCACTGGTTTGCACTTCTGTTCTTTTCAGAAGCAGTAATATGTTGTTAATAAACTGACCAGACAGCCTTCTTAAAGCAAAGTATTATTTATTTAGAACCAAGGCTTTTCAGAGAAAATCAATCTTTATGCAATAAGCTGTCTACTCACATGTTTAGCTCAGTGTTTGTCTTCACAGAGCGATCTTGATAAATTTAGATTTCCAACAGACCCACTCTAAAATTGGAGCAAAATAATGTGTTCCTTCAACTGAAGACCAACTACCTCCCTTACCTTTGGGATAGAGACAAAAAAATTTTACAGAAAAAAATATTTTTATATCATCCTCCTCTCCCAAGATGAAAAGGCTTTATAAGTATTATTTCCATAGGTTTTGATTCACCTGTTCCCAGCACTTGCAAAATGTTTTTCTAATTTTGGGAGATGCAGCACAGAAAGAAGCTGTTGCCATGGATCCCCTCCTCCCCTCTCCTTCCCTTCTTACTGTGTTCATTTGGAAGCAATTTATCCATATCCAGCTGTTGCTTCCTGCTTGATTTTTTTCATTGACTTTCTATTAAGCAAAATCAGACCATTATTTAGAGGATATGCATCTCACTGGCAAGATTGCCTATAAGGCTCTCAAATATTGCTGCATGGTCCTAATTCAGCTTGATGTCTTAGATTCCTTAGTATCATACATGATGAGATTAATTGTAATGACAATAGGTTTTGTGCTCCAGGGAATGTGTTGCAGCTGTTCCAGAAAACTTCACTATATTGCCTAAAATGGATCTATATGGGTTAGTAAAAGACAGAATTCTGCTTTCTTTTTATTTTTTTTTTCCCACAATCTGCATATGCACTTTGACAACTGAATATATCAGAGTTCTGAAAGGAAGGCTTCTTCAAAGATTTAATATAACTTATGTGATTCCTCTTAAAAGAGCAACAGTACAATTTATTCTTTGAAGGGCAATTGTAGAGCGTGTGGTGAAAAGGTCATTCATATGTTTATGAATGTAATGACCCACCATATATAAAGAAAAAAAAATCAACACATCAAAACAGATGTGTGATAACAAATGCTGTACTGGAACTGTATTTACTGTATTAAGTCTGTATATAAATGCTGGTTGTACACCAAGAGACAAATCATAAGGCCCTGTGTTATCACATCTGCTGAGAAACTCTGCGCTGTTGCTATGGCTATGCAAGAATTATTAGCAGGTGTGGCTCTGGTACAAGGTCAGAATAGAGAGTGGATTATTATTGCTTAAACCTTGTTTTTTGGCTGTTTAATCAAAGTGACACAACAGGTGAATGAGAGGATTTATGTCTGGACTGCCAAATTATTTCTGGATAAAAAATAGTGTTGGAAATATAAAAACTTAAAATTCAGGCCTGCAGCTACTAAATGAAAGAACAAGAAGTGTGAGGCCTTAGGATTTAACTGGGGGTAATAAGTTTGACATTGTTGCTAGCCAGCATTTCCCTTTCTGTCTAGGCTCTTCCCAATAAGTATTAAGAAGGATGAACTGTGATAATGTTAAAGGAAGCCATAAACAGTTGTTGAGACTGCTGTTTAGTATTTAGTCTAATCTGAAGGCAAAAGGAAGTTCTTGTGGCATAATTTTAGGATATTTACAGGAAAAACCAAATCCTGTTATTTTCAGACAAATAGTTTGCTTCTTGAATTTAGATATAACAGGGTCTTTAATTTCCAAATTTTGCCAGCACTGACTATCTAGTGCTTTTTATCACTGATTTCAGTACAGATGTGCTTTTTCTTTTTTTTTTTAAATTTGCACTGAAATAGGATCTAGATTTCTGTGACATTAGGCTGCAATAAAATGTTTCATCATTTTGAATCTGTTTGATTCATTTAATCTGTTACTTGGAGTAAAATATATTCAGTGAGTAACCCCATTTAACAGATTTCATGATTCTCAAGCAATTATTTGTTTATAGACTGCAACTTGTGATCTGTAAAACCCTTATGCCTTATAGCAGTAGGTCCTAATCTGGTAGGGTGGAGGATATGTGCAACTTTTGAGTTGTCATTGAGAATCTCTAAGCATATTTAGAGGGCATCTTAAACATATTTATTGCTTCTTCCTGTTCCTGCATTTCATCAAGATGACAGACTGCAATGAAGAAATTACACACCAAGAGAAGTTTTAGTAAATGTATTGTGTGACCTGTCTTCCTTCTGAGATCATGGTATTAGGTCTGGGAATGACAGCTCACTTTTTGTCTTCAGAGCTTCAGAAATGGACCCAGCTCAGAGGACTCTCAAAGAAGGAGAAAAAGAAACCAGAGCTACCAACAGAGTTTGGAGGGACATTGGTGAGATCCAGTATTTGGGAAGCTGTCATCTTCAGTCAGGTAAAGCAGAGAGAGGTTGCTGGGATGGTCACAGGGCTTTGGTAAGTATCTCTATGGCCTGATTGGGCCAGTCAGAAGCTGGCCTGGTCTTAAGATTATATCTTTGTGATACAAGCCATGAGACAGTACATATCACACATTCATCCAGTAGCTCATACATAGACCAAGTACTTGAGTATAAAACTGCTCGGTGGGTGTCATTGCAAAGCTTATGCATCTCAGGCATTGGTGGCAGCTTTCTTTATACAAGCTTCACTTTATATCTCTGTTTGGAATAAAGATGACATAGCAGCTAAACTGCTATTAAAGTTTAAAGACCAAATATGCCTTTGGCATTATTTTGTTTTTCCTGTGATCATTACTGTGATCACTACAGAGCCAACTTTAAAAGATCAGTGCGAGAAAGCCATATCACACTCATATAAAATGTTTGTTTAACCCCCTGACCAAGTGATTTTTTTATTACTAATAATCATACCATTATGAAGTCACAGAGTACTGTGTCCACTGTGACTGGTGAGAAAACACTTAAGATACATGTTGACAGAGAGAAAATACCCACAATTTAGACAGGAGCAACATTGTAAAAAGTCATGAGCTGAAGTTGTTATGTATGCAAATAAGCCAGAAAAATAAGGGTTTAAAGTAAAATAAGCAATACATAACATATTAAGAAAAGTGGAGGCATATAAAAAGGAATGTTTGAGTATTGACGTGTAGATGTTCAAAAGCACTGATGTTAATTTAGCAGCAAATTTTAAGTTCAGACAGTTCAAGTGAGCTGTAATAGATCAGCTCAGCTTTATGCACCTTGTAATAAACTTTGGTAGTTCAGCAGAAAACATCAGTGGTTCAGCTATTCACTAACCTGCACCAAATTGTTAATGAATTTGTGTATTCCTGTAGAGGGATCTGCTGTCTTCAGACAGGACCCATAATATTAATATAAAACTGTCTCATAGTTGAGCAAGACTTTGTCAGACCTGAGCACATCTGGTGGATGCTACTCAGAGCTCTAGGGAAGACAAAGCCTTTTTGATATAAAGTATGTAGAAAATTATTCCTTTAAATATCAAAGAGCTTTAGGGGGATTAAGAAAACAAAACCAAGATTAGATTTGTAGAGCCATCATTCTGCACAGATTCTCAGTAACTGCCTTTACCAAAGACATCATCTTGTGATGACTGGGAAATAGATGATCCAGTTTTGTGTTAAAAAGGCTGAGAGCCTGGCATGATGTCACATGCTTCCTTGGATTTTTTCCCTTGGTATTTCTTACCTGGGATGGCAGAGGTGGGAACTATGCTGAGCACAAGCGTATTTGGTCCACACGTTCAAGCACAAAACTGTGCATGGATCAATGTTGAGCACCCAGTGGTAGCTCTCAGATCAAAATTAGATGTTAAGTTCCACTGAGAAGGTAATGAAGAAACTGTATGTCCTTGTTTACTCCACTCTTAAGGAAGAATCTTGCAAAGGTGCCACTACAAAAAGGAACTGATGTTAAGAAATGTGGTGCCTGCAGGCCTAATTTCATTTCCACCATCTATGACTACATACATAAGAAGATAAATAGGTGCTTCAGATTTTTTGTTTCATGTTAGTGTTATGTCAGTGTTGTTATAACAATAACAACATGATTCCACCAACAAACATAAACAACAACCTGCTGTTGTTTAGGCACTGAGGCAGTTACATTGTGTCCCACAGCCAATCATGACCTTGAGGCTGCATGTAGTGGATTGCTCTTTATGAACGAAAGAGCATTCATGATCATGATTATTTCAACTGGCTGTGGTAAGATGTGTACTTTCATTTTGCACCATGATTTCTGGCATATTATATCAAGAAAAACAAATAAATAGATAAACCTGCATTCAGATTTGCCTCACCATTAGAGGATTTACGAGCTCATACTTAGGAAATACGTTCCTAAGAGCACTAAAGCACAGTCAAAACTTCAAAATAAAACTTGAAATAGCACTTTCATGTTTAAAATTTCTACATGGAGTGACTGGCATATTCTTTCATACCCTGTCTAGAAGCAGAATAATTTCTGAAACAGAAGTGACAATTTCAGCTGATTATATAATTCTATTTAATTTAATTTCTTATAAGGCACTGTTGTGTTTTATGCCTAACAGCCACTTATCCCATCCTGAAACAAGAAGTGAATTAAGTTTATATATAATCTCAGAAGCAAGCATGAGATCCTTGTGGAATTATAGATGAATGTAAACAGAGATGATGCTTACTCACTGCTAGTGTTCAAAATGCTCAATATTAACTTGGGAATATTGTGCCAACTGTTGCAATGAGCATTTTTGTAGTGTGAAGGAATACTTCACAGCAATGCCCTTATCAACACACTGAAAGGGTTTCTAAAGCACTCTTTTGTCAGTTCCCTGAAAAAATTTTCCATCATACAATGCTCTTTTTTGAGATGCACATCTATAAAACTGACAGGAAACAAAACAAATTGGCTTTATTCCCCTCTGTATGTATATATAGATCACTGTGTTCCTGACAATTCTCCAATGCCATCTCCTCCTCTTATTGGTATGTCTGTTTTAGAGACACAAGTACTGCCTGTTGTTGTTGGGTGGTGGTGTTTTTATTAAGATTACAAAAAATATTTTACAAAAACAATCTCTGATTTTTTTCACCCTTGGTGAGATCTGAACACCTTGGTGTCTGGAGGCAGAGTCAGGTCTGGCTTTTTCTCAACAAGCTTTGATGAGGTAATATATCAGGTGTGTTTCCAAAAGGATCTAGTGTCAGGATTATAGGACTCCTACAGTATAAATCATAAGTCAGAATAGAGTCTCCCTAGTCTACGTGCTTGTGTCTGCAGACTCTGCACCTATGAAAATAGTTCAAGTTAAGCCAAAATGAAAACACTCTGCTTCTTTTTTTTTTTTTTTTTTTTAACAAAAAAGCCCCAAGGCATTATATTTAAAGTAAAATTCAATATCTCCTTTCCTTTGAAGAAATGCAACTTTCTAATCTATGTGAAAGTTTTGATGAATTTACAATGAATATGCTTCTCAAAAAAAGACAGTCTTAAAATGTTTTGGTTTTCATGTACAATATGCAAAGTTGTCATGCAGAAAGATTTATTTTGCTGCTAAATATATTAATCATGCTATACTTTGTGAAGCTGTTTTGGTTAGCAAATTACTTTTCTCAAAGTTAAAGAGGACCTCTTTAGCTCTCTTTTGAAAATTAGTTTAGTGACTAGGGCTCTGTCCTCAATGAACATCACTGGAAGTGATTATCCTTGCAGTACTTGCAGAAGATTATCACAAGGGATTTTTTATTCAGTCAGAGACAATTGAGGAAATTGTTTACAACAAAGGAAAAGAAAATATACCATGTCCATCCACTTCCTATTAAGATAGCTGAAAACATGCCCTATTTTCACTTCTTCTCATCTCAAATATCACAGGTGTATCATCCAGCTTTTTATTTCTGGCCAGTACCCTAATGGACAGGCTTCCTGCTTACAGGCACTACAGTCTGCACCAAGATTAGGTCCCATGTCTTTCATTACACTTGCTCTCCCTTCTCATATAAGAGCTGCTTTTTCCCTTTCTCTAGGTGCATTTACTTCTGCTGGGAGCAATTAACTTATTTCCTGATCCATAAAACTGCATTATTCTTACCAGTATTTTCCTCTGTGAAAATCAGTAGGGAAATATAGGAGTTTAATTATTCATTAACTTATGGCCAGTTTTTTTCATAGAACTTCCTCTGTTGTAATTATCATTTCAGCTGAGACAATAATAATAAGTCAATAATATTTTGCCTAAAGCAAATCCCCACAAAGAAAGAGGTGGCAACAGATGCGTAGATGGGATAACTGGAAGTTTTCTGGAGGTTTTCTTCTATGTCATGGAAAGCCCTGGATAGACTTGCATACAATTTAAGTCAAATAGTTTATCTTGCTTTAAATTGCAACCCCTCTGCAATTTGATGCCAGGAAACCCATTTAGAAGAGTTTAATATTTCTATACAAAAGGATTTATTTTTTCTCTTTGGTGAGTTTCTAAAACTTAAAAGTGTATTCCCAGTAGCATATAGACAGCATGATTTTTTTTTAATGTACTCATCATAAAATAGCAGATGAGATGCTCTTGACTATGTTATGCACTGTACTTTTCTTAAAATCACTTGTGAATATGAGCTTTCCCAGCTGTTTTTTGTTTGTTTTTAACAGAATCATGCTTAAGTCGGAATCAGTTTTCAGAGCTTGCAAAGTATTCATAGATGATTGTCTGACAGATTGTGTCATTTCTACTGAGAGTTTCTTTTACATTGCTCTATTTTTGCATATTTCATGTTAGAAGTGTGTATATATATGTAAAAATATATGTTTGTACATATAATATACATAGACATACATATGAATATACTAGAAATTCTAATAAGCTTTCCTTATCTTCTATGATGAAAGAATTGTCAATGAAGCAGGATAGTAAAGTCAAGTAATGGTAATATCTAGATTAGTTTTCTTTTGAGCTGCAAGACTCTGAAAAGTTTTCAGCAAGTTTAGACATATTGCATCTTCTAATACATCAAATATTTTACTCTGTAGAATTTTTCCAGTATATAAGAGGCTGTAAAATAAAAGACAGACATCACTTGTTTACAGGGTATGGGACTGAAAGAAATTGGGCTGAACTTGCAACAGATAGTAATCAGACTAGGTATTGGGAAAAATGCTAAAAATAGAGTGAAGCTCTGGAAAAGGTGACATGAAAATGTTGCTATATCTCTTCAGAATTTTATAAAACAGTTATTTCTCATTGAATAACCTCTTATAGGAGCACACTTTGATATACAACTGGAATATATATATAGTAGCAGGCAAATACTGAATGGGAAAGATAAGTGTATGACTTGACTTAGGCCTCACTATAAGCAAGCCATTTTTTTCTCACTGTCTAGTATAAGAGACAGAAGTGTTAGCACCTGCAGAAGGAATGTTCCCAGAAATGAGCAGTGTGTGTGGCCAAGTCTGCAGCACTTACAGCTCTGCTTGCTGCCTGTGCAACTTGTCCTGCTTGTGAATAAAGGAACCCAGCTGAGCTGAACGACTGGAAAGAAAAGGATGTTTCAGGCAGTGATTTTTTCATGCTGTGCTTGAAAGTATGTCTGATGGCAGGAAAGCATATAATTTCCATGCTGGTTACCAAATCAGTGCCTAAAAGAACTACTTCTCCATTACACTCCAGTGCCTGAATAGAGTGTTCCTTCATACCAAACCTCACCAGTATTGCATCCATATGATTATTATTTATTATTATAAATATTGAAGCTCCTACAACTCCTTTTCTATAATTTATTTTTTCCCCTCTCCCAGAACACCTTATAAACAGGCTTTCTTTTGCCATTATTGTCTATTTGTGGATTTATACTTGAGGAGCCCTATTGCTACTTTTTATTTGGTTTTCTAGGCACCCTGATTGACAAAGATGATGAAGGTAGATGTGGCAGACACATCAAGTGTCAGTATTATCACATTACCTTACAGACTTCTAAGCAGACATAAATTATCTGATCAGACATAGAAGTGAGACTAGTCCTGATGTTCTTTGGAGATTTCAGAAATACTTTAGTGATTTTGGTTTTAATTCAAAGCTATTCACTCACCAATATGAAATTAGTCACGGTGCATAGGCAAGATGTAAGGAAGTTTGGCAAAAATTAAAGATACCTATATTATTAATGACATATTTTCCACTATTTCCAAGGACTGGCAGAGCCCTAGATGTCTGCATACCTGAGCAAGTTGTGTAGGTGTCAAAAGCATTGCAAAGTTGTGAAGTTTGAGAAAGTATATACTGATGTTTAACACTGCTTCCTGGATATGTATTTCTCCCTGAAGAGATTTCAAGCTGTCAATATCCTTCCAAAAATAAATATGTCTATGAGCAATGAAACAATGCCTTTATAGATGATGATAAGAATGAAGTGCCCAAAGGCAAATGAACAGCCTAGGCTACTGACACATTGCACTTCTAAATTGGCAAGACAAGACTCCTCCTTCCTCCAAAAATTTGACCCATGGGCAACAAAGAATCAAATGTACTCTTTTATAAGCCAAAATGACACTTCAAACAACTGTGGGCAAAGCCCCAACTTCTGAAACAAATAGCTAAGATGAAAAATTATTGAATTAGTTAAAAGAGTTACAAAAAAACCCTCTAAACTGTGCTGAAATTAATGTTGCATGTAGGAGATGAGATAAATCAGGATGACACAGTAAACACTTGTTACAGAACAGACAATGCCTTCTTTGACTTCAAACTGATTTAACTCCATTTTAAAATAAAATATCTCAGCATGACCAGCTCCTGCAGAAGCGGATATATATGCTGTGTAATTACTGAAACAGTGACATAGCCTTTCTAATCTGTATATATCTTACAAAGTTGTCAAAAACTGTGGGAAAGTCATATTGCAAATAGTGTGTAAATGAGGTGGGAGCTGTTTGACTTCTTAAGATTCAAAGAAAAACAAACTGGCCTTTTCTGTTTATTCCTTCTCCCATGCTATTCCCAGAGGTCAGGCTCAACACTGCTCTTCCAAGATCTTCCTAAAAGTGTCTTCAGACCAGTAATGTTAACCTCTCTGGACTCTCCGCTGATATAACTTCCATTTTTAAAATATTTAGATTTTATAAAACAAAACAATTCTCCATTACAGGATTCTCCAACACTTTTAAAAATTGTTTCTGTCACTGACATTGTAAATTGGGCACTGTATTACTAGCCCACAGAATAACCAGTGACTCTATATTTATTTCAGGCTCTGGTTTTAGGTGACATTTTATTATTCAGAACATAAGAATGCATAAGTAATACCAATCATAACAAGTTTCCTGTTCTAGGTAGCTCAGTATAGTTTCTCTCTGTAAGAAGCTACACCTTGAATAAACTTGTATCATTAGCCTATCTTAACTGCTCAGGAAAGATGCTTGCTTTCTCCCCATATGAGCTCTACATTGCTGTCTTTAAGCTACTGGCAAGAGTTCTAGCTAGAGCTATGCATTTTGGAATAATGATTCTTGTTCTTGTCCAATCACAATTACTTCTGCTGCAGTGACCAGAGTATTTGCAGAAAAGAGATCAGGTCTCAAGTCCATGCTTTCATGAGAAAAAAACCTGGTGAAACCCTATGAGTATAACCAAGCATTTAATTTTTAGTGTGTGAAGGCTTGTTGTTGCATTAAAATACCAAGAAAATTTAGTCTACATAGCAGAAATGGTGTAAAACTAGCATATTTATTTTAAATTTATTTATCTGAAATCACTTTTCTGACATCTGTGATTGACCTTCCTTCAGGAAAGCAAAGCAAAAAAAAAATCAGAAATCCAAAGGAAGACAACAGTGTGGTTATGCAAAATATAAGGAATTAATGAAGAGGAAGCAGTCATTGGTACCACCTACCACTGGTACTAATTAAAGGAGCCTTTAAAAAACTTAGTTTTCATACTAGTGGCAAATGCAGGTTTGGGTATTCCTATGTGATAGGTTTATGGAAAATTTGATTGATTATATCTCAGTGGACAGATGTGGTTAGAGAATTGTTAATTTGAATTTTTCCAAAATATTTCCAGATCTCCCTGATTTTGTGTCCTGGCCAGACCTACTTAAAACACCTTCATGACTACTAATTTAGTCTTTGAATTGCATTGAAATAAATTGTATAGAAACATACTGACAAAATTTTATATTATTTGTGTCCTTTTCTAAACTGTGCACTAAACTGTGTCATTTGTGGGTTGTGGGTAAAGTGTATGCAAAAGTGTATTAACAGTACTGCGGATTTATGGTTTCATTTGTTTGAATTTTTAAGCATATTTTCTTTTGACACTTCAAGTACTGTTAATTGCTGCTCTTCAGTCCTACCATATGAGAAGCTCTCAGAAATGTTAATCATGAAAACAAGTAAAATCATTCCTCTTCACTTTCTCCTTCAATATTTGGATACAAAATGTTACACAGAGTTTGATATCTATATATGATTATTCCCTTGTGACAGCAGAGTTGTTCAATTATTTAACAACATACCTATAAAGCTGTGATTTAATGATAACATATTTTCCTTATTTCCAAGAGGACTGTTGTCTTAGTGATAGGAGACTAAATAACATGAAGTCTGTGTTGTAAACAGACCGTAGGCTTTGAATCATTCATGTAGTTGCTGGGATGTATATCACATCTTAAAAGAAGATTGAAGGACTGAACAGACATATTGTAGCAATGCAAAGGATTTAATTATGTGCTTAGCTTTTAGTAGTTCAGTAGTTCAGTTCAGTAGTATAAGGGATATTTTAGCAAGAAAAGCACTTGGCAGAATCTTCAATTAGCTTAGAATTGTAAATATTTTATAGAATGTCTGTTGGTGATACCACAGAAGAAAAAGAAACTGCTCCATTTTGACTCTGTGGATTCTTGAACAGTAAAGCAGAGACATTTGTTTCACATACTGAAGGTCAGGCAAAGATGGAACTTTAATTTGAATCTCTGCAAGTTATAAGAGATTTACAAGGAAGGAGTTTTCTCTATAAATGTGGCACAATTAGACAAAATGGGCACACTATTTTTACTTTTGGCTCAAGCCTGGTATGAAAAGTAGTAGTCTACTAAATTGGGAGCTACAAATGTGAACATCTTGTTCAGATGTGCCACATTGTGAAATCAAGAATATTTTATAAAAAATAAGGTAATTAAAAAACAAACAATGAAAGAAAATCATGCGACCTGAAAAAATCTGATTTGCCATGCTGAAATGACAGCATGTTTGTTTCTCTTTTCAAGTAAGCAGAATATCTTCATTGACATGCTTTTTCGAAGTTCAGTCTTCAGTGCCAGTTGCAGAAAGGCCATCATTATTTTCCCCTGCGTTGCAAAATATTTGCTTTAAAGTGCCTCATTGAGAGGTGACTTACTGCAATAAATTTAAGCTCTCCATTCTTGCTCTCCAAGCTCAACAAAATTGCAGTGTCACCTACAGCTCTGCTTCTGTTTAATTTTACACCCACTTCTTTGCTGCCTTCATTTACTCTTAAAATTCTCTCTTCATGTCCCTTCTTTACCTAAGCACTCAATTTAGCTTATTTCTGAATCATTCCTCAGAGAATCTGTGTACTCTCTTTTTTTTTGCTTGTATGTGCAGTTGAATTTATACCAATTCCAGTCTACTATACTGACCTCTGAGTAGGGATCTATCTTTTAGGAAGCTGTAAAATGTAATGAACTCATACAACTGTACCACCAGTGATAATTAATGCTAAATGAAGTAAGATAATTTTAAAATAACATTGTATTTTAACTAAAAGACCAACATTCCATCTGACCGAAACAAGTTAATGACACTCAACAGTCAGTCCACCTTAGTCTTCCTCATCCCCTTCAGATTTTAAAATGTATTTGATCTTGTACCCGGACACTATGGCTTACAGACTTTTATGTTTGAGAAGCAGCGAGATGACTATAGAAAGAAGAAAGCAGAAGAAAGTACATGTATGTCTTAACAATGCCAAGTAAGAAACCACATGGGCTTATTTTCCACCTTTTGTTTCAGGTGCTAGCTTAATTCTATATTGCCATATAGAAACATGTTTTCTATTCATTTCTACTTACATTTCTCTCAGGAAGAATAAAAAAGTACTGGACTTGCACATATAAAACCCCAAGCAGTGATTGTCAGAAATATGATTTCCAAAATAAATTTGTTAAAGGTTTCATATTTTAGTGTCAATAGTTAATTAGTCTGTCCACTTCTCTTTAATATAAACACTGACCTTCCCCAGTCATTTTGTGTATATAGACCATTAACAACCGGTTATTTTGTCCTTAGAAAGAGAAAGATCAGCATAAAATATCTATAGATTTCTAAGTATTTATTTATCATATCCTGAACTCACTGAATGGGCATATATTTTATATATTTCTTCTGGGGCTAAAAGTAGAGGAGAGAATATCCTTTTCATGAGAAGCAGACTTTGAAAACTCACATCTAATAGTATTGCTGTCTGATTTGGAGCAATGAGATTAACCAACTGGGGTGCTAGCTATCTCCCTTTCAGCTGCACAGTTTATCTAACACATTTCCTTTTCCTTTCCTGTGTTGGAAAACCAAAACTGGACAAGGACTAGTTCAGCTAGTCAGTCCAGCTTGGAGCTCCCACTGGACAACTGTTCTCAAGTGCTCTCAACTGAGGAAAGTTTCAAATGTGCTCAGTGTCACTTCATCACCTGACTACTTGTTGATTAGGAGAACTAACACCTTATTGGCAGCAGTGCACAGGAGGCTGTATTTATGTTTTTTGCATCATTTAACTATTTTGTAACTGAGAAGAGTGTGGGATATAGTTTGTGAATCATATGGAAATTATTCCTGGTTTTACAGTCTTTCACAGCTGGATAATTTCACGGCTGTCATGATTATGCCTTAATAAGAAGTTTGAAGAGATAATTTTATTTTCCTATAGTGTGAATATTCTTCCAGTTGCACCATGATCTTCTACACACTGTTTTTGGTCGTTCATGTTTAGGTTTTCTTTATTGAAATAATTCAAAATTTAGAGAAAAGACATCTTTCCTTGCAGTTTTAGCTGTGGGCCACATTCTCTGCTGTTGTACCTGTAATTTCTGGTCCTAAATGACATCAGTAGAAACGCAAGATGCCAATGCATATAGATGGGTGTCTCTTTTTTTTCTTTAGTTTCCCAATCATAAGTCAGATCAGAAAAAAAAAAATAAAAAAAAATTGGATGTCACTTAAAAGGTATATACTTCAGTTCTATACACAGTGGTGATCAGATAAAACCCACAGCTAGCCCCTGAACTCAGTTGTATATGTCACCGGAATGCTGAGAAATCTGCCAGAGTAGATGAAGGCTAGGGACAACTGAGGAAGTGTGGCCACATTCACACATGCTATTGAACAGCCTCCAGAGTCAGGTATCCAATTTGATGATGACTAGTACAGACTACTAGAAATGAATCAATTACCTGCAGACAGACCATTTCCAAACTTCTCATCCATTATAGATGCCTTGCTGTTTCTTTTTACACAAACACATCTGATCCCAGTATATCAGACAGGTATCACTAAATACTTCTGGAATACTAGTTGCATACTTTGATACTGGTGCAATTTGCACTTTTGTGACAAGTACCAAAGATTCTTGGTATACTTCCAAAGACCATGAAAGCAGCAGTTTTTTCCCACCCATCTAGAGTAGCAGGAGGATTTATCCTTCAATTTATTAAACATTTGCTCTGTTTGAGAAGGCTCATCATCCTAGAGAAAGGTCAATTTAATATGGCATTATTGCCCATGATGAAGCCCATATCCCATCTTCACCATCTGTTAAGACAAACAGAGCTGACAAATCATCTTTGAATAAAATAGACAGGTAGGTAACAAGGGAGCAGGAGGGAATGGGAGCTTGGTTCGGCAATTTCCTAAGGCAGAAGGCAGTTATAGAATGATTTGATTTGTGAAAAACATGCTGTACCAGACTGACACTGCTGTCCTTGGGGCGCCATGGGTGTGAGTGTGCACTTTTGGCAAGGTAAAGATAAGATTCCCTCAGACCATCATGAAGATTGAAGTGAATATTGACTCTCAAATGTAAGTATTTATTGGAACTGGCTGTTTGGGTGACATGACAAAGCAGAATTTGGGATTCAGTATCTCTACAATCAGCATTTTGAAAACACTAAGCTCCATTTTCTAAAGAAAGGCAATAGGTATTGGACTTCTGCATCTCAGGTGAGCTTAAAATAGGCTTAAGTATGTGACATAAACATTGGAGGTGCTTCCATGTTCCTGGTTCTGTGAACCTCATATTACTTTTCTTTTTTGATTTTCTCTCAGATGAAGAGCTATGGCTGTGGTTCAGAACCACTCTTCCAGCACCACAGACTAAATACCAACAGAGACAACATAGGACTTCCAAACATCTCCTCAAGTGAGAGAAGCTGTCTGATGGGATGAAGTCAGACTGTCATAAATAGATGCTGAGTGCTGTAATGTGACATACCAGGTCAAACATTTTTATTCTGTCAGTTTGAATGACATTGCAGACCCTAAGGCTTCCAACTGACTGAGATTTAATCATTGAGATAATTTTCCATGGGTGTTTCTTTGCCATGCTGCATTGGAAATTCCATGGCACTGAGTGCAGGCTGTTACTGATTCCTAAACTTCTACCTACCATTCTGTGATTCTGTGAGTCTGTGATACCTAATTTAAGAGCATAAGGGTTTACCAGAGACATAACATGTAAGATCTCACACCCTGTTTGTGGCTGATGCTTGAATAGAACATATGAGCATAGCTATACACTGTGCTGAATTTCTCCTGTAACAAGGAGGATTGTTAAAAGTTTCCTTGTTGTGAGGATGTGGGACAGTCAGTGACTGCAGTATTGTACTAGTCATTTCACATTAGTCAGAGTAAAGGAGTAATAGGATCACAGAAACCATTATAATAAAGAGTGAAGTGCCTAGGTACACTGCTGAGTCCAAAGTATGTGGTACTTTGTGGACCATGGAAGGATCAATTTTATAATGACCACAGAATAATAGTTTTAAATAAGTAGGGATTATTCTCCAGGAAGGTCTTATTTTCAGCTTGCCAAAATGTATTGGTTTGAGTGATCTTAACAGCTGATTAAAAACAGTTCAGTTGCTGTATTAACTTTATAATTCAGTATTAGTACTAATATATTAGTATACAAATATATTAGATACTATATTAGATATATTGATTTGGTAGGAATAGCAGGAGTATGTATCTTGACACATGGTATGAAATTGCATTAAGGAGCATTAGAGTTCAATGGACTCAGAAGTCCTAGATTTGCTTGTGTTAAAAACCTTGCAGGATTTGATGAGGAAAAATGCTTTGGCTATTAGTCTTTATTGACACTTATCTATTTTGTTTTCAAAGAGTCTTGTGGGAACAGTTGTGTAACTTCTGACTATGTTTGCAACCTCATTCTTGTGCCAGACAGAGTGGGCAGTATTGCGGAATGGATCATAGTCAAGCAGGCCAAGGACCAGAATCAAATAATCCAGGGATCACTGAAGTCTATGCTCTCCTATCAGCAAAGATGTCAGGGAGAAGTGTCTCTGTGTCAGTGCACAGAAGTAGGTCAAGTGACCACAGAATAATAGATCTGTGGCTTAAGGCCAGATCTCATGACTTACTACCAAATTATACTCAGCATCATCCCACAAAATCAAGTGGATTAGACAGCTATTGACTTTTTATTTCAAGACTTTGAAAAACATGATAAAATCGAAGTTTATGCAGTTTGGATGGCTGATAAATGGTCCATGAAATGTGAGTGAATTGGAGGCCACCATAAACTGCATGTAACACTCTCTTTCTTTCTAATACACATCCACTCCTGTGAGCAGTGAGACAGCTATTATCAGACTAATACAAGACTGGTGTTCTCAACCTTTGACAGGTCAATTTCTACCTTAAAAACACTTAGCATTTTTTCTTTTGTCTGTTCATTTCTGGCAAAAAGGGATTTTAATTCCTTTCAGCAGACACCAGAATTTCTGAGATCTTGATAACAGTCTTGTAACTGCAATACAAGAATAAGTTAAAATAACAGAAAATTATCTTTTCCATGGTTTACAGACCCTGAAAGTCTCTGTGAGTGAGCAGCCAACTAACTTGCTCATGTTTCCAGTGACTCTCCAGGATATGTAGCTTAATTTAGAATCCTGGATCATTTTCAGCATTAGGAGAATGCTCTCCCTCTTTTAAATTGCAAGCAGTATAAATGATGCTTACTATTTGTTTTCATTCAAAAGTAGGTAAGCTGTTTAAAAAATGCAGCCAGCTCATCAAGTTTAGAGAGCACCTTTTCTTCTTCAGCAACATGGACCAAGATATGGTTCTGTCAGCTCTCTGTCTGGCGGTAGCACTAATGGGTACTAACAAGAACACTGGAGAGCTGTAACATGCATCTGTGGTGACTCTGTGCTTTGGCAATAAAAAAAAACCTAAACCACAACCCAAGAAAATCCATAGTGTGGGACAAGATCCAACACTGGAAAGACTACTGCAAATCCAAGTGGGAGAAGACACACTAGTGGAGAGGGAATTTCATACCTGGAACCTCAGCCAAAGAAGGGTATTCCTAACAGTTACTTGGACACCTTCAGGCTGAAGTTTTCAAAAGAGATGTTCAACAGAGAACTGGCTGCCCAACTCACTGCTTTCCAATATAGGGAGCCTCTGGTCTTCTTGTAAACGAAATCTTCTCGGTGGTATTTCTCATCTGGAAATACTGGGTGAAATCCCCGAGTGCCCCTATAAACTGCAAGCACAAAGGACCCTTCTGATATGCATTTCTGTGCTTACACTAGAGTACATGTCCTGATGACCCTATTGTCATTTTTAATCTCTATTTTGTCTCATTCCATTGATTGAATATTAGAGCTATCTAACCTCTGTTTGTTCTTGAAGGTCATACACATGAATGCTCCTTCAAAGAAGTATTTCTATAACAGCCAGAAAAGGAATAGGTATAATTTCTGAAGCACTCTCTTCTTACTCCCCTAGGACATGGCTATTTTTAATATATGGCAAGATTTTCTCCCTGAATTTTCTAAGCTGTTTTCAATTGTTTACCATATTTTAGATAATTATCTTGGGGTGGGCTTTTTTGTTTGGTTGTTGTTTTGGTTTTTTTTCTTTCTTCTCATAAGAAGTCTTTGGACTTTGAAGATCACTGTTTATAAACAAAAAAAAAAAAGGGTTTCTTTTGTTTGGTTTTACGCTTTATACACTCAAGTGCATGGTGCAGTACCTTTATAAAGGGTTTCTTGAACCTTTATAAATGTTATGAGGAAAAAAATATGGAGAAACCCCCTCCTAAAATCACAACCCAAAGTTGGAGGGTATTATCCACATGACACACATCTAATCTTTTCCTTTTGCTTTTGTCAGAAAGAGGAAAAAAGTAAAATTGAGTATCATTGACAGTCTGGACCAAATGTTTGAACACACTCTAAAAAACTCAGCGTAGTTCTTTTATTATGCTTTTACCTTTGTGTTTTTCAGTCATTTCAGATATCTGCAGGCATCACACAAGCCCTAGGACCCTTAGTTTCTTGTTCCAGTGTTAGCGTATTATGAAACTGGCAGTGAGCACAGAAACAACATTTGATGCTTTAGAAATAATGAAATGTCATTCCCATTACAGAACAATGTGGCATTTAATGATTTAATGGGACTATGCAAAGTTTATTTGCATTATTATTCCACTGTAATAATTTTTCCTAGCAGTCAAAGCTGCCAAAAATATCACGGAATGTTAATTCAGATGAACTTTAAAGACAGCCACATAGGGAGTGACCTGAAATCAAAGCTCTTGGTCCTAGTCTTCAAAGGAGTCTACCTTGGAGGCTGTCATTAGGATCTTCCTTTATCCTCAGAGGGCTCAAATCGGAGAAGAGGACATGATGAAAAAGAACCCCCACACTGAGCAGGAGTTGTGTCACTCAGAAGAAAAAAATTAGAGTGCCATAATTAGCTGGCAGAGGGAGAAATATCCCTAGATTTAAATATTATTAAACCAGTTAATTATCAGAAAATGTTACATGAAAATATTCTATTCTAAAAAGATTCTATTTCCCAGTGATGATGATTTTAGTAAATTCTACTCATCTTCCAGTGTTAGCTCTACAGAACATTAGCAATTCTAACTGTGTTGATCCTTTAGTGGTTTAAGTGAAGGTTGTCAGAGTGCATTACTACTGAGCTTTACAGCTGAAATATTTCCTCATATGATAAATACAAATAAGCTTATTGGCATGGATATGATGATTGTGACTGAAAGGAATAAACCAGTGAATTTTGAGGTCCCTATTTAACCTCGCTCTCCAAATGCTTGTGAACTCCAGAGGAGTTTAAACCACAGGATTTTAGTATGTTTACACAGTGCCTGCATTTGATTTGGTTTAGGTTTTCCTCCAATACCAATTTATTGAATGTAAAATAAGCTTTCAAATAAAGTAGGGAAATAAAGGTTAATTTGTAAGAAAGAGTGATGATTTTTTAGGTGTGTATTTTTTTTCCTGTTATTTTATAAACATTTTGATAGTTTTTCTAGGTGCAACTTTTTATTATTATCATTTATAGTTGGTTCAAACTGGAAACAATATCATTTTTCTTGTGAAAAAAATTAATTAAAAAAATAAAATTAAAGTAAATTAAAAATAAACTGTGAATATGTCAAAGGTCTATTTAAATAAACATTTCTAGCTGAGAAATTATTGCTTTAAGTTGAAAAAAAGAGGGCATAAGAAATTGAGCAATCACAAAAGCACTTTAGAACCAAAAATCCTTTATATGTAAAAATATTTCAACATGCAATATAAAATTCACTGCTATTTCTAGTTCCAGAATGTCTCAAGCTTATAACAAGAATCTATGGAGATTACTTTTTTTTTCCCCTGTTGACTGGTAAGAAACAGGACAAAACCAAAAATATTCAAGGTGCTTTACTTGTGTGCTAACACTTCTACAATAAAGAAAGCTTTCTGATTCAAAGAAACAAGGCAAACTAGCCCATAAAGCACAGAAATTAAAATCTTCCATAGCAATGCTTTGCCTCTGGGAAACAAATTTAAAACTAACAAATGAAGCCCCCAGCTACTGTTGCATTTGTGTCCCAATCAACAAAGTGCCTATCATAAACATCCTCTTCTGCTTTGTTTGTGCACACACCAAAAGACAAATGAAAACACAGATTATCAGTGACTTGGACTCAGTATGTCTCTAAAGTGGTCAGTGGTGTTTCTTAAGTTTAATAGCAGAAAAATGGGCTCAGAGATAACTTTTCTAACCTGCATGCAAAAACTTTAATGAAATACTATGAACCCCCTGAGTTATGTGGTTATTATGCTCTGCAGTGGTATTAACCTCTAAAGGATGCTATAATGTGACCTATGATTAGTATTTGACATATAAAGTGAATTGTAATAGGACTGCTGAAGTACACTTCCCTGACATGTAGCTTCTAAGAATTTAAAGAGAACTATCAAGTGCCAAGTTGCCTTGCTCCCTCTCAAGTAATTGAAACCCACAAAGGGTGGTGTCTGCTTGACAGGAAAACTTCTGTGCAGTCAAGCACCAAGTCTGTGTATCATAGAAGTGCTGTGTTTGCCGATTTGAAGACCAAAGTGAGCTTAATCTGGCATGGGGGCTTATGTTTGCCCCTTGTGCATGAGCAGCCTGCCTGGGTAGGCTTTGACATATTTTCCCCATGTGTTTACTTCACTGCAATGTGTTGGGGGTTTTGGCAGCTGAAGATGAAATATATCAAAGAACAAAGATTACTTTTATATTCTGCCACAATTGTAATTTACAATGGTGCTTCAGTTTTGTATAGAAACAGTTCATAACTATTTGAAATGTACAGAATTAGTTTAAAAAGGAAGAACTTATATTTCAGATCATTTCATCAACTATTCAGACAGTCATCTGGCAAACATTAGCTTATCCTCACATCACACCACTGAAAAATTCAAGATTATCACCTTCATTGCACACAGATAGCCTGATCTATGGGGATAAAGGCTCAGTTCAGCTGCTCAAATGTGCTTAGTTTCATCTGAGATACTCCTTGGCCTCCACTTACTACTCCAGGTGGGTATGTATTTCCTACAGATACATGTTAGCTTCAGATATCCTCATACAGCTCAAATCGAACTTGATGCCAATATGCAAACAGCTGAATCAAGCCATAAGTGACTGATCTTTGTGACAAAAGTAGGAAATGAACTGCATTTTATGATGCATAGGACCAGTTCATATGAATGTGCACATGTTCTTTTCGGTAAGTATTCTAAAATTTTGTTCTTCATATCAGTTCTTTTAACTAACTGCACTGCCTGAAGCCATCAGCATGTTTTCACGGGCACTGTCTGCTTCTGGCAGTGACAAACATCCCATGTTTAGAGTGAGTACCAAGGGTTGGTGTGCAGGACAAGGCCACTGCTGGATCTTGTGCGCCACATTGGAGGGTGCAGAAAGTAAAAGGCCTCACCTGCAGGGAGGAGAAGCCAGGACAGATGACCCTAAAATGACCAGCAAGGGATTCCAGTCCATAGATGTCATAGCCAGTATAAGTTGAGGGATCCAGAGGGTCTCGTCTCTCTGTTTACCAGCTTTGCTCATCGTGGATCAGGTCCTTTTTCATTTTCATCCTTATTGAATCTAAAAAAACTATAAATTTTTAGTCCTATAAATGCAGATGAAGAATATATATTTTAGCAGAAATTAATAATTAAAACAATAAAGGAAAAATGTAGTGGTGAAGTATATAGACTTTTTCTAGTAATATCAGTATAACATTGCTATCAAAGAAGATGAAGAATAAAGGATTACGTAGGAAAAGAAAATTTAATCTAAGTTTAAAAATTAATGGAAATGTTGGCAATTCAGTTGCAATAATTCCTGTACAGATTTCAAATAATATTACATACAAGACATTTTTCACCAAATTGTCCATTTATCCATGCAAAACATGCATTTCCTTGTTCAAACTGCATTTGCATAACAAGTATTAGCTCATAACAAATTGCAACTTCAAGGATCTTTCTGTCCATATAACAACCCATAGTATAAAAGTAAACCTTCATGTACTACATGTAAATGTCTCTAGTCTTTGGGATACTATAAAAAATGTTTATTTTAGATGTCTGTGGGAAAACTTTTCCCTGAATGTATTTTGAAAGTGATCAAATTATAGCTTAGTTAACTGCTTGCTTTTTGCAATCATCTACATGCAAAAAAAAATACAAGAGGATAACTTTATATGTCCATGCTTCTAAAAAAAAGGCTGTCAGCTGCTGCCATCAATAAAGAAAGCAAAAATAGGAATACAAAAGTCAATGTGTTATGTTGTCATGACAACTGTCATTTCTAGTATGGAGAGCTGAGAGAGAAAACATTCATGCACAAAGGAATAGGAGCGAAAACTTATGAGATGTCCAGACCAAAATTATAATTAAGCCAAAGTCTCTCAAATATTTTCAAGGAAAGATTAAATGAATTAGTTGCATTCATTGAGTATTATTGAAAAATGTCAAAGAACATGTAAGTACAAAGGGAAAAAAACTGTCCTGAAATGTTAAGTTCTTGTGGAGTGTTTGAATACAAAAGTGTTCGCAAAAGTGTTAAGAAGAAGGAAACCTAAATACAAGTTTCCATCAGTCTAGGTTTCTTGAAAGTGAAAGAATTTCATTGTTATTTAAGCCTAATTGATGGACATAGTGATGACATCTTTATCTATGAAGTTGTTTGTTAGGTTAAATACCCTTATTGCAGTTTCCATAATTTGATTTTATTATGATCACAGTTTGTGACATAAACAGGGATTGATTCAACATCCAGGAAATGAGATGGTTTCCATGGCTGCGGTTTATCCTTCAACTAATTTCACTTAAATACACTAATGAGGAGTTAAAAATGTTGGCACCGTAGTTCTCAAAGTCATAACACTGAACCAAATTGAAGAACATCTTGTTGATCACTTCTCATACCATGAAAGAAAGTTCAAAAGTGAAGATAAAGTCTGAGATGCAGGGATTTTTTTCCCCTCAGACACAGAGTGTATTAAATTTATTCATACTTGGTAAGCTTAGATTGGAAAGCTCAAGCAAAAGAAGCAGAGACAAAGCTCAAAAATTGAATATATGTCAGACAAGCCATATGAGGATAATATATGCCACAATCAACATTTAATCTTCATAGCTTGATGATACCTATTCATGTAAATGTGGAAAAACTTTTAAAATTACAAAAAAAAAAAAGTTCAAAATAAGACATCATATTTTAAAATACTTTAAAACCCACTTGTGTTTGTTGCCTTACTGCTGTGCCAGATCATCTTTCAAAGATGAAAAAAATTGCAAACTGAATACACATTACTTATATCCCTTAGGTTTTTTTCTGCCCCCAAAAATTTATTAGGAAGAACTTTATTTTTCATGTAAAATGTACAAATTGTACATACATCCTAAGTACATCTTCAAATTGTGCCTCAAACAAAACATATCCCTGTGCTGAAGCTACCCTTACTGATAGGGAATGGAGAAAGCTAGTGGTATTAATAATTAAGCAGATGACCTTTGGAAGCAGGAGGGAGTCAGGAAATCACCAAAACTTGTTTTAGGATTCAGAAGACAATTAGATCTTTGATAATAATAAAAGAGTCATAAGCATCAAGGTGTATAAAAGGCTTTGCAGATACTTCCAAAGTGAAAGGAAGAAAAAATAAAACCAGATTCATTGCTTAATAGAACAGGAAAATAAGTAAAAAGTGATGCAAGCTTCTGTTCTCAGTGAACTCTGATTCAATGTGTCTTTTGCACAGACATTTGGATGCAACCAGATACTTAATGTAATTGTGACTGAGCAGTTGTGCAGATCAAAGTAGGAGAAAAGAATAAATTATTTCAGTGTATTACAGAATTTATGGTAAGAGGTATTCTAGCATTCAGTGTCTGGTGAAAAACATTAAGAGGGCTAGTTAAACTTTTAACTTAGCATTTTATTGTTATTGTTGGAAGAGGAGGGCCCAGTAGACTGAAATTTATTTGGTGTTTTTTGCTTTAAAAAAAATCAATAAAGAGTGGGATAAAGTGATAATGAAGAGGATTCAGATTAACTTCATTAAGAGGAAATAGTCTTAACATATTTTAAAATAATAAAATATAATCATGTAGAAGAGAGTAAGGAGTAACTAAAAGAGCAAACCAATTGTTTGAGAAGCAACTTCTCCAAGCAAATTAGATATTGACTTCAGCATGGTTACTAGTACAAACATAAACAGTGATGCAGTATTGTTTAGTTTAAGTAATGCTTTCAATAGCCACTTACAGAATTACAAGATGTGGTTTGGGTAAGGAAATATATTTTGGGGGAAATTGCAATAAAATGGTCACATACTTTGTTGAAAAATTCTACTTAGATTTAACTGTAAGGGTTTTTGTTGAAATGGAAAGCAAATAAAATCAGTCTTTGTATGCCTAGATTTGTGCTATTATTTCCATTAATGATTCAGACGATGAAAAGGATAATATAAAATACACAGATTGCTCTAGAGAAGAACAGAATAAACATTTTTCAGAAGACATATTTTGGATTCCAAAATAATCTTAGTAAGTTGGAGAAACAGTCTAAAATCAAGGAGAGAAAATTAGATAAAGACAAGGGTAAATTCTGGAAGCAAGACAAAAAAGAAAAATCATAATTACAAAAAAAGGGAACTTAGGGCTCATTGGCAGTATTGCACAGAAAGTACAGTGACTTATAATGAATTGGAAACAAATATGAATAACCAGCATCAAACTGTTACAAAACCTCCCAACTCTCATTCTCAGATGTCTTACATGGAGCATAATTTAGAAGGCAGAGAAGATAAGTTTTTCATTTACTCAGATGAGAGTCTTTTCCTACAGTAATGTCTGGTTTGGAAACACAGTCCTGTGGATCATTTTGAAAAATCAAGAAGTCAAAAAAAAGAATCAGAGGCTTAAAAATGGAGGTTAAGGGAGCAATATTTTAAAGATGTGGTTTATGTCCAGAAAAAGGAAGATGAAGAGCAGTGTCTGTGTAATCCATTTTCCAATACAGCTACTGAGCAAAGGGAAGAACAATCTGGTTCAATTTTCAGAAACATTTTGAAACAGAAAGTGGAAATATATTTGTCTCTCAGCACAGATATTCTCTGGAAAAAAAAAAAAAAAAAGAGTCTGGGAGGAGGACTCTGGAATCTTAATAATAATAATAATAATAATAATAATGAAACAATTCACCATCATGACAAGCATATTGCTTTGAGTCTGCTATACACATCAGAGATAAGAGGATAGCCTGGAAGATTCTTCCCAGGTAGCGAATGTCTGATTCCAGGTTAGCCAAACATATGCTCTGTTTCACAGTCTAATTTCACACGATTAATCCAATTCTCCATTGAGTAACCAAGGACCTCCCACCAAAGGTCTAGTTGAATTATTTGAGCTATTACTCTCTAGTAACAGTTCTCAATGTCATTGTGTGACACTGGACACAAGGAAAAAACTTTTTCACAGTGAGGATGACAGAGCACTGGAACTGGCTGCTCAGGGAGGTTGTGGAGTCTTCTTCTGGAGACATTCAAAACCCACCTGGAAGTGTTCCTGGGTGACTTGGTCTAGGCGATCCTGCTCTGGCAGGAGGGCTGAAGTAGATGATCTTTCTAGGTCCCTTCTAACTGCTAACATTCTGTGATTTTGTGATTCTGTGAAAGTCTTTGATTCTATGGACACAGAATGTCCCTTTCTTATTAAGTGTAGATATTTCCATAATAGAGACTACACAAAAAGGCACAGTAAAAATTAGTCAGGGGTTCAGACTTATTGATTTCTTGGAATGGATTAAAGCTCTGATCATGAAGATAAGCAGTGTTTGACTTGTATATTTGAGTCATCTTTCAAACTGAGCTATGTTTTATTATATCTACATGTGTAGAATGCAATGACTTCCATTATTATCTAGTACATCCCAAAATTCATGATAGAACTCTCTTGTCTTTTTTATGCAAAATCTAAAGAGGCAGAACTTTAGAAAACACATTTTAAAAAATTGTCATTCTCTGGGAGCTGGACTGAATTGCCAGAAGTGTTTCTGTCCACCTCACAGACTCATGTCCATGATCTGTATTAAATTTAACGTCATAGGCCATGTCAATCTCTAATAAAATCATTACGCTTCATCTTTCCCTATTCTTGTTTGGTTATGCATGTATCTGTAACAATCAACTCCAATTTCACACACCACAAGTCTATGCACATATGTTTTCATCCCTGCTCAAATTAAAAAAACCTTATGACTCTACAGTAACAAAACCCCCAATGATTTCTTTATATGATATAAAATTTGATTTTTTTTTTTTAAATAACCTAATTGTTCATATATATTCCAAGTTAAACAAATATTTCTCTTTCTGCCAGCTAATGGGTTTCATTTCTCACCACTTTAGCTCTTGCTTAATCATCTGGACCTTTTGATTTGTCAGTGTTTGATGTCTATGTTGAATCAGTGTAAAGATAATGGAGAGTATATTCTACAGACAGAAGGCCAGGTAAAGGCCTTAAAAATAAGATGACATTTATGTTGCTGAGTGTGGTACAAGGAGCAAAAATATGCAGCTGATTAAAAAATCAGAAAGGTTTATACACTGAATAAAAAGTAAAATTTTACCTTCAAATTATATCCTGCGAGATAAATAATATTTATGTTTATTTTGCAAGGATAATCTCATCTCATTTAAGTTGCCTTCGCTTTCATTTTTACTGCATGAAGTAGATTGAGTATCCCTGTGTATTGGTTTTGAATGTACCTATCAGCAAATAAGACTCCATGCAAACACACACTAAAGTATGGGAAGTTCTGGTTTTTTTCATGTAAGGAAATAAGGCAGTCTTCACAAGAGGGCAGCCCCATTGATATTGGTGCAAAATTATATAACTCCTTTGTATGCCTTGTTAAAAGTAATTATTCTGTCCCTTCACAAAACATTCTACTATTATTCAGATGAGATCTCCAGAAGTCATGGTCTTATCACAGAATGAACTATGTTCTGTGAACAGCATACCTATTATCTTTGAGAAAGAAGGTATAATTTGTCATTTTGCCTACGGCTTGCTGGCTTATATTGCACAGCACAAACTCTGAGGGAATAACTTCATTTGTACCACTCCACTTTGCCTTCAAAAAAGAGAAAGAGATTGAAAGGGATGGAGTAAAATCCACCTAGCTTACAACTACTCACTCATTCAGGTATAGAATGCATTAAACCCCTCTTAACATGAGCATTCAAGAGAAAAGTTTATCTTGTTCTTAATATTTAGATTCTGCTTCAATACAATTTTCTCTGTTGAATTGATCTCAGTAAAGTGCACTGATTGGTCCACAGGAGTTCTTATTCTTTCTTTTAATTTATTTTAAACTTCTGTGATTCTGAAACTTAGGATCCAGCCTAAATCCCAGTTTTCCAAGAGAATAAATAAGCTGGCAATTATTATTATTATTAGTAGTAGTATTGTTATTATGAAAAATGTCACAATTCTTGAAGTAATTCAAAGGATATTAAATTGTGTTTGTGTGTAGATGTGTGCGTTAAATCAGTGGTTTTCAAACAAAAGCCCTAGGACACTTATGGAACTATTAGTCACATATGGCAATGGGAAAAATAAAAAGCATTAATGGTAGGCTTAATTAAAATAAATAATGGAACCATCTGCACAGTAGAAGTAGACTTCTTTTAGGTATCTACATACCAGTATTAGAATTTACTTTAGTAAGCACCAAAATGATACTGGATTTCTCAGCCTTTCTTAGAATTATGGCATATCACAGATGTAGGAGGTTGGTGGACTTGATGCTCTCTCACATGGGATGCACACCTGACAGAGATTTTTATTGCTAGGATTGTTCAGTCCCCAGAGGAAATGGACAGGTCATGACAGAAGGAATGGATCTTCTACTTCCATTTATGCAGAGAATTAGTTAAGAAACTTCAGTGTGGAATGACATCTAGTTATGATCTGATCTTCACTATGTGCCATCCTTATTAGCTTTCACAGATAGTCTTCTATTCTTTCACCAAATTGTTTCCAGACAACTCTTTCTCATTATGAAAACTTAAGGAAAAGATGCACATGACTCACTTCAGTTTTGAGACCAAGGAATTTAGACATCAGGAAAAAGCTAAGACAGTGATGCAGTGGTTTAAACTGCACAGGAAGGTTGTGGAGTCCCCACTGACAAGGGACTGTCAGATTAGGTAAGCATGCAAGAATACCAATGGATATTGTACAGCTCATGGAAAGAGGATGGATTGAACATCTCTTTCAATCTTATTTTATGTGATTATTTGGGGGATGATTTTAACACGCTCCATGCCAGTATTTGATGGAGAGCTTCTCAGCAATGTGGTCTGAAAGAAGATGCTGGCCCACAGAACATCAGATACTGTCATAGCAAACACTTTCCATTATTTTACTGAAACTGATTTGAGAAATGTTTCCCAATAAGCATTTATTTTGAACAGATTACCCTGTAATAGGTGTAAATTATAAAAAACCTGCTACAGTTGTTCCTAAACAAGTCCACAGATGTTGTGTGTGATACCTCTGTGACTGATGGTAAAATATTCTGTTGCTAAATCAAAAGGGAGCGGTAAAATTTGCATATAACAAACAAAGCTTTTATATGTAAGATTTCCAGCAGAGAAGCCTGATGTCAAGATTGTACTTTCTGTTCAATAGAAAAAAAATTCAGTGACTATGAATATGCTCAGTCTACAGCTCATTTTGTTTAGAGTCTACAGGCAGCATATAAAGTGGGACAGAGCTTGGGTTAACATGACCTGCAAGGATATGAAGGTGTGAAAAGACCATTAGTCCTCCTCTTACCCAGTGAAAAAGCAAAAGCTAGTGTTGGCAGTTGAAAAAAATAACTTTCTGGTACATTTTGAGGTTATTTGCTTATAAAGGAACACAAGCGTGTAACTTTTATAAAGGGGCTCTGTAAATTGCCTTGCCAAAATTTTTGGTCCATATTTGTATATGGAAAAGGTGGTGCCAGTTCAGGAGTCTTCAAGAGTGGGACGGGATAAGGGTCAGTTTGGGATTCAAAGCATGTCAGAGGTACAGGAGAGTCTTGGAGTAGGAAATCAAACTCCCTTAGGTTCCTCCCTGCCTGCTGCTGTCTGGATGTCTTTTTGCATGGACACACAGGAATATTTTTTAGCAATTAAGTGTATCCTTATCTATGGAGTCATAGCCATGAAGAGTCTGAGGAGTCTAATAATCATCCATTATTAGTAATGACAAAGTTCACACTTTTTGTGCCCCATTAGTACAGATTGTATTCTTTCTACTCGTAAAAATGTCTTTTTTTTTTTTTTTTTTGGAAGAGTCTTCTCCATCACAGTTGACTTCAGATGTGAAGTTTACTTAAAGGTTGTTTCTGCTTTATTTATTCTTCTCTTTGTCTCAATGTTTGGGTTATATGGTACTTTGAGTATAATTCAATCATCAAAGGTCATATACCATCAGGGTTTTTTTTCCTGTTACAAGCGTCCTTCCTCCACATGTCAACAGAAATTCTATGTTTTATATCAGAGTCTAATATACTCCTTAAACTAATATTCATGAGAGCAGTTATCAAATGTCATTTCACTTCTCTGGTAGTCTGGCAGCAAGTCTGCGGACAATGCTACCAACTCTCCTAATACTGCTTATGTATATATTGCCTCCACACCTCAAGATATGCTCTTTTAAAAGTCTCGGTGACAGCCATGTTTTCAAAATTTTCTGAAGTAGTTTTAAATGGACTGATATTTCCCAAATTCAGCGGCTATATTCCCAATACACTGGCTACAAATGGGCCAGTAATTATATGCATGATGTCTAAGTGGGACTCTTGCTCATTTACCCAAAGCTTTTGTGCTAGTATAGTATATGTTCTCTCCTTGGAATTTCCTCAAAGCACTCCTAGCTTTGAACAAACTGTGATTTATTGTATAATGGAGAATATCAGATGGCAGTTTAAGACTGTTGGGAAAAAAAAATTTAAAAAGCTTTATTTTTCATTATTTGCCTTTGAAAAAAGCTTATAAAATATTGAATTATTAAAGTACTTAATAAGCATACAAAAAAAATTGTAACATTGTTAATTAAGTCTTCCTACCAGAGAGTGAGCTTTAGTACATCCTAACCCATTTCAGATAGACGGTCTCTGTTCCAAGTAACTTATAACTGAAGGAAAAATGAACAGACAAGAAGATAGAGAACAAAGGAAGAAAAATTTCAGAGTAGTCAGAAGCCTTACCAATGAGGTCATTTAAGGTGTGACAAGCCAGAGATGCCTATATGGGATGGAACAGGGAGAAAAATTTGCATATGAAGGCTATGCTGAGCTGTCATAACAATGCACAAAAAGTAATCTGAGATTCTCAGTGTCTTTAAGGATAAAACCTTTATGTGGAAACAGCATGTCTTATTCTGCTTTCATGCAAACTAGTTTCACAACAGAAAAAAATCCTTCCACTGAATAGAATGAATGAGGTTTTGTTAGTAAAAGCAGAGTGTTGAAAGAAGCAAGGAACGCATTGACAAAAGTTGTAGAAATATGGTGTAGTTGTAGGAAATGTTGTAGGAATATGGCAGGATGTGTTAAAAGCACTGGGTATAAATAATAAACACACTAGATCAACCACAGGTGTATTAGGCATTAGCAATACCAAATGTGTTTCACTAGCTTACTGTCACTGAAAGAGAATTTCTGTAGAATATAAACGTGTACAAAAGTTAATTTTTCTCCAAAGTCATATGCAGAATAAAATCAGAATTTTGCTACCATCAGTAGCCATATTTTCCCTCATCTG
Organism: Ceyx melanurus; assembly: GCA_024611195.1. Taxonomy (NCBI): domain Eukaryota; kingdom Metazoa; phylum Chordata; class Aves; order Coraciiformes; family Alcedinidae; genus Ceyx; species Ceyx melanurus. Next base: position 8,272 of record JANHGL010019304.1, on the reverse strand, counting down.
TATAATTCTAAGGTTATAGCTGCTGAATACAAGTAGAGAAGGTAATATGCTTTAGTCTGGAAGCTGGCCAGTGGATAGGAAGGGAGTATAGCCAGAGACTTTTACAGTCAATGGGAGAAGAAAACTAGAATGCCAATTATCCTGGAATCCTTCTCTGTAAAGGATGAATAAAGGATTTCACAGATGCAAAGGGGTAGACCTGTCTGTCCATCCTTAAGAAAGTCAGGATTATTTTAATTAATTAAACATTCTGAATAGTAGTTTTTGCTATCATTACATCTATTTGTCCTTACTTGATGTAGAGAGGTCTATTTCTTGTTACATTATCCACATATCTGATATCTTGTGAAAATGACAGCTTCAGAATGCTTCCTTGTATGTTTTGATCCTCATGGATTTTAGCCCAGAGCTGTCCCTGTATTTTTCCACTCCCACCCAGCTGAAGATCAAAATGAGAAACAGAAAAAGAAGGGACTTATGATGGAGCTGTGAAAGCTAAATGATGTGTTGAAACACAGTGAAAAACACTCACCCACACCATGATGTGAAGAGTACTTTTCTTTAATGTAAGGAAAATGTAGCCAAATCAATCTGCTCACTGCTGTGGGAGGCTAAAGAAAAGGCTTTTTAGCAATTCAATATAATTTAGAAAATGTCCGGAGTCTGTATTAAGTGGTTTATAATTTTGCTGTGTTAACAGAGTGTTCCAGAGCTCAAGGATCTTCTATTCATCTCTGGAGCACTCAGTGGTTTAGCTTTAAAGCCTTCCCTTGTTTGCACTCTTATAATGTTTCCCCTATTGCAGTAGCATTGCCATCGAGACAACTTTAGTTAAAGGCATACAAGGTGGTACCTTTCCTTGTTGTGAGAAACATTTTACCTTAATGTGTCAAATGAAGTACAGGCTCCTTTTCGAGGTACAACTAATTGATTTATCTAAGTTTAGAGTCTCTTCTTTCATATAGCAAACATGCAATATCACACCTACATGTCTTTTAAATATCTCCAGGGATGGTGATTCAAGCACTTTCTTGGACAGCCTATTCCAGTACTTGATGACCTTTTCAGTGAATAAATTCTTCCTAATGTCCAATCTAAACCTCCTCTGGTGCAATTTGAGGCCATTTTCTCTTGTTACTTGGGACAAGTGACTGACACTTCACCACAACATCCTTTCAAGTAGTTGTGAAGAGCAATAAGGTCACCCCTGAGCCTTCTTTTTTTGAGGTTAAACAATCTCAGTTCCCTGAGCTGTTCCTCATAAGAGTTGAGTTCTAGACCCTTCACTACCTTCACTGTTCTTTGGGCATACTTTAGCACCTCAATATCTTTCCTATAGTGAGGGTCTCAAAACTGAGCACTGTATTCAAGGTGTGACCTCACCAGTGCTGAATACAGAGGTACAACCCCTTCCCTGGTCACACTATTTCTGATACAAGGCATTCTGATTCTGAAGCATCCCAGAGAGAAGATGGAATTAGGTGCCTAAACTAGACAGAGTGAATACATCAGCTTTGTCACTTGCTAGTGAGTAGATGGAAAACAGCCTGCACTACTGTACCCCTCACTTTCTTTCAAGTGAATGCAGCAAGGTCTGTGAAGCCTTCTGCCCTCGTTGCATTTTCAGAGGAGCTGCTGCTGCTTCTACTTAATGCAGTGCAGTGATTTGAAGCCTACTGTAGGTGACAGGGTACTTTAAGACCTGCTCTCAGCTACTCTACAATTAAAATTACTATGGATTATTTATACCAGATCTATTTGTCTGGCAGAAGCTAAAAAATGAGGGAGAGAAAATTGTCAGTTCAGTAAGGAATCTAAAAATTTACTTTAATTAAAAAGAAACAATGAAAAAAAAGTGCTTCAAGGGGATCCAGTCATAAAACGACATTATTCTGAAAGTCTAAAGCTTTTAATATTACATTAAATATAAATTATGAAATGTAACAGTAAAAAGATTTCAACATTTCCCTGATGATTTATAATCTTTTATCACTTATTGTCACCTTGTGTTTCTATCATCCTCTGCACCACAGAATTGGCTTCAGCCCATAACATTTAATACATAAAGTGCTATTTTTTACCTTAAGATTTAGAATTCTTGTAATCAAAACGTAACAGGATGTAATGTAATTGTGGTGTGAAATATATTTTAGTTGTAGCATTTCTTAACACAGATTTACCATTTTATCCATTTTGTAACAAATGATACATTAAGCAATAGCAATATCTACACTTCCATGGTGATCAACAAATTTCCACCAATTACAAAACAACTTGACTAAAAAGTAAAAGATTAACATGTACATACTTCTGAATTTTCTGGATTAGACCACAGCTAGTGTAAACTGGAATGAGATCTTTAGCGTTCTTACAGTTTGTATCGTTCAGACATATTCTTATGCTTTTTTTTTTATGTGTCTTCTCCTGCTTGTTTTGCTCCAACTGAGTTTTCACTATCATTTTAGAATAGTCTAACAAACCCTTGTTTGCTCACCAAGTGTAAATGCAATTACTCTTTTGATCTGTCTGACAAACCATTGTATAAATTACAGAAATGTACAGTAATGATTTTTAGTCTGAAATTTCCTGTCTCCCTTGGACAATAAATAAGCCAAAATGTTGAAGCAATTTAGATCAAACAATCTAAACAATCTCTTAATAACTACCTACTCACTTATAGACAAATAAGTTCCATTTCCTTCTCTTCCCCTTTCCACCTACTTCAAAGTAATATAAAGTGGTAATGCAGCCTATTATTTTCTAGGTTTGCCTTTTTTAATGAGTCATATCGTTCGTTATTGATCCTTTTGAAAACTGGGTATTATCAAGCCTGGATACCAGCTTATTCCATGGCCAACCCTATGGTCTGATGTTTAATAGGAGTTCATTAGAAGGGCACAGGGAATTTAAAATAATAGTTTTATGACTGCAAACTTCAGTTCAGCCTTTTATACAACTATCGTTGTACTGGTTTAGTAACCATGAAGCTGAAAGTGGGCAGAAAATATGTGAATTCTGCTTCTGGTTCTTCCTTAATGCCTCCAGTTCTTTAGTCAGTTCTTTACCCTCCTAGCTGGAAAGCAACATCTAGCAGATGTCATGTGTATGTGTAATATGGTTTGCATTTCAGGTGGAGCCTCACTTGTGCTATTCAGCTGCTCCTATATCTACAACTATAATCACTACAACTTTCTTCTTTTTAACAATTGTTTCACAGAACAATTTAGCTTATAGTTTTTTAATGAGCAAAACTTGTCATTTACTTGGCTTAACTTGACCTGCTGTGGGGTGTCTTGCTTGGGAGTGTCCCTACAGATATTTGTGCAACACAAAATTAAAATTTTCCTCTCTGCTTTAGCACTCTGCCAGACTACAGTGAGTTTTACAATTGTTTAAGTGTCCACAACTAACTGTTGGTGACCATCAGGACCAGCATCTCATTGTGCAAATCTGTTTTAAGACACTGTTGTTTTTACAGATGCTGACCTTAACTATCTTCCATCTGTTAGGCTGAAATTTCTTCAGAAAGAGCAGAAATCATAGTACTTGCTTTCTGCAGCTGCAGTCAGGAATCTTCATGATAAGGTTTAATGGCTAAACACTAAAAGGTGTTTCCTGATGTTGTCTGAGCATCCCAACCTCTTCAGATAGATCTACTTTGTTAGTATAGACTCTATATTGTTTTTCTTTTTTTCCTTATTTGAATACAAATTTTAAAGTTTCCATCATCCATTGCAATAATTAAGTAATTTTTTGTGTCTTTCAAAATGCATTTGTTTAGCTTTCTGATGGCCATTTACTTATCTCCTTCTATATGCAGCTTAGTCAGACCACACAGACATTCAAAAGAAACCAGAAGTGTTTTGTTGGATATAGTCACATAATTACCTGTACAAAAGAAAGCTAAGAGCCTGCATTGCACAGTTCCATCACATGTGAAATAAACAGTTTTGTGAAAGAGCAGGGCACTTCTAATTCCAAATCCTACTTTTGGTAAAGTTCTGTTGGTTAGTAGAAAGATGAAGCATAAAGGTTTTCACTGGAAAATATTATTACTTGACCCACCCTAATGTTTTTTGATCTAATTGCAAGTATTTTAACTGGACTGTAGTGAAATCACAATTGCAATGATGTTGAGTGAAAACTCTTAGAAAAGTGACTTTAAAAGTAAAATTCAGATAAATTACTGCTTTGCATAATGAAATCTAAAATTTGCAAAGAAGAATAAAGTATAAAATATTGCTTCTTTTTTATCTTTTTTTTTTCCTTCCTATTTTTTTTTTTTAACCAGTCCTCTGTTCAGATAAAAGAGTAAGAAAAAAAGAATCAACAATATATGATAAACTCAATTGTCTGATCTGCACTATCATCTCTGGACAGCACTCTAGGTAGAGGAAAAGATCCAAAAGGTGTCAAAACTTCTGAATTTTTTCATAACCTTCAGTGATCTCTATCTAAGTCTTCAACTTAATGTGAACTGTCTCCCCTGTTATTATAAGGTTTTTAAATACTAAAACTCTAGATAGAAATAAATTTGAAATTACCATCAAAATTGTATCTTACTTCTGGGAAAAAATCTGAAACCTGGAATGAGGATGATATATGTAAAAAAACCCAAACAAACAAAAAGACTAACCATGTATTCTTCAAATGTGTCTATATCTGTTTCTTCTTTCTGAAGTAAGATGCAGGTATTATATTTAATTTGTGTGTGTGTGTGTGTGTGTTGTCTTTAAGAATAGATTTCTGTAATTTCTGCCTAACTAATTTCATCTGTCACCAATGTCAGGAGACTACAATTGATAAACAACAGAGAGATAATAATAGGGTTTCTGGGCAGTCCTCAGGAGGTCTGATTTGACTGCTTTCAAACATCTGGGTAAGCAATTAAACAGAAAGCCAGCTAAAACTGATCAAGGTTATGTCCTTGTCAAGTCTTTTACTTTCACTTTTAAAAAAAAAAATCAAGGAATGTGAGATTCCAGGGAGCAGCATGTGGGGACATCGCAGGAAGGGTGAATCAAGGGCAATCTCCCACTGTCTGGGCTCTCAACACCTTGCTGTCCATCAAAAGCAAGGGGAGGAAGCCAGGATCAGGGGCCACCCAGGAGATTGGAATGATAACCCCCACACCATGGCAGAGCTCACGGAGGAACTGAGAAGATCAATGAAGCCAAGGGTGGGGGGGATGGAGGGGCAAGTGATCCTGCAGTTATGGACTTTTGGTACCTTCAGTGTTCTGATGGACAGCTGTAAAAACCTCTCCACAGATGTGCCCTAATTACAATGTAGAGAATAAAGCAGATGTTAACATGAATTACAGGACATTGCCTGCCATTTTTACAAAGACTCTATACTTAAATGTGGAATAGGACTGGAGAGTCTTTAGTGTCAAAAGTAACTTCTGGAAAAGTTCTTATTTCATTGTAAAAGTTCTTATTTCATTGTAAAATAACAGTCATGTTGACCTGACTGCCCTAGAAAGTCATGTGACTATTGATAAAATACATCAGTTGTATATAGAGACCATACAAACATTTGTGATACTGAAGGTCATCAATGCATGAGGCACCTCAAGGTGGTGAGAAAGGTGCAGCATGGGCAGAGGGATCAAGGGCAGCAGCAGAGTGAGAGATGCAGCGTGTATGAGAGCCAGTATCAAGAGGGATAAAAGGCATCACCTGGAGCATCAGTGACTTAGCATGTGCAAATATGGGCTGGGTTGTCATGTTTGTCTCCCATGGCATGTCCATTCCTTGATATAGTTACAGAGGACACACGTCACTGTCCTGTATGCCCTGACTAAAGAAGAAAAAGCTATTGTATCTTTCAGGCCATATGAACTTTAATATGGGGAAAACAGTCACAGCTTCATTACTTCATCATCATTTTTGTCTGTCCCTCAGAGCAGCCAATGCCCTTGGATGGCTGCATCCATCCTGCTACCACACAGGATCATAAAGTTCATGAAAATGTCCTCTGAGGGACAGATAAAAATGATGATGAAATAACGAAGCTGTGACTGTTTTCCCCATATTAATGCTGTATACAGGACCAAAAGGACAACACTTGTCCTCAGGCTGTTCTGTTTTGCACTCTTGCTGGCCTGAAGTAGGATATATGGTTATGCCCAACAAACCAGATGTGACCTATATCCTGACAAATGAAGAAACTTGACATGGGTTATGGATTTCAAGGGTTGGGATAATGCTGTTTCCAGAGTACTAAGAAAAATACTTTAAACGACCAAACAAATGAGCCAGAATGAATCCACTGGGAAGGCAGAGCAGTGCACAGAACACATAAGACAATGGCAGACACACGCTCTGTGACTTCACCTAATCCTCAGGGTTGTAGATCACAGGCATCTGTTTACATTCTTGATAGCTGAGTATGAACATCCTAGCAGGACAAGATGGCATTGCCTTTTGAATAAAAGAAAACAGGGTAAGGAGAGAGGGTTAGCTCTGTGTGTTATCCTCTGAAAGACTGGAGACGAAATCTGTGTTGCAGAAAGACAAGACAGTAATCAAATCACTAGAGAAAAAGAGGGTTATAGAGATTTTTACAGTTTGGATTATTTAATGAATTTAAAGGTATAACTGGTATAATTTCTTTAGATTATTTGAAAAGAAGTTTCATCTTGAATAGAACCAGCTGATATTTCCACTTTAAATGTATTAGGAGAAAATAATTGCATATTTATACACATATTCTGAAATGGTAAAGGTTGCCTAGGAACATTAAAAAGGACAGTCATCAATTTACTGGAGTGAGGACAGTTTTGTCAGCTAAAGGGTTATTTCAATTTTTAAAAATATATTTGCTTTGAAAAAAAAATCCATTCCAAAATTCATGTTTTGTTTTAGAATCATTCTGTACATAGGAATGACTATGACAGTTTTCTTTCTTTCAGCTTTATTCTAAACTACTTAATATCTTTAAGAACGCTAAAAACCAGAACAAAATATTTTCCCTGTCCCCTAATTATTTTTTCACCTTTCTTATCACCAAAAAATTAAAGTGTTTTTAATTCCTTGGCCTCAGGGAAATCCTTCAGGATTGACAGAAACCATATAAATTAAGGATGGGTAGGACTTAATTCTAGGTGGAATTTAATGACATTTTCATCCTACCTCCCTAACAGTTGTTTTGAGGTTTATATTGTTGGATTTCACATTCATTTTTAAAGACAGAAAATTCAGTATGACTGATATAAATAATTATAACATGATGATAAACATCAGGACAATATTAATGCAACAAATTGTTCTGAGAAGACAAAGTATTAACAAATTAAAAATTATCTAAAAAGTTCATTAGTTTAAAGGCAAATATTTGCCCTCTTGTAAGAATTCACCAAGATCATTCCTTTACAGTTACTAGTGTCTCCTGTGTTTAAGACCATTAAGTCCTTAGGTACTTAAGGTATAATTCCTTAAAAAATTTCATAATTAATACATGCATACATTATTCCTTTTAATTTCTCATGATTGAAGCTAAATAATATCTATTTTTCCGTAAGGCCCTGAAAGAACTGTTGTGCGGTTTTATTTAAGTCAAAGTGATAATTTAATGAATGTTTACATCAAAATTTTTATCTCAATTTGATCACAGTGAAAATCAATGTCTGGTGTCTATATATATATAACTGAGTGTATAATTGAAACCACAACTTGGTATTCAGTATTTTAATTAATACCTTACAGCCTTGTGCATTCACAAATATTTATTGGTGCTGCAAGGACAGCCATCAGTAGCAGCTTTAACATGTCAACCAACTCCAAAACAACACTTCTTTGAGTTCTAGAAACAAAATCCTCCTTTGTTCTGTTTATTTCAGATGATTATATTTTTAAATTTTGTCCTGAACTAGCACTGCCAGAAATAATGTAATTTTGCTTTTCTGAATAAATAAGAATGGGATCCATTAGAGGAGTATCTCTGACAATTACCTTTATGGGAGAACTCAGTATTGTCTATTCTTTAAAGTTAATCCTAGGCAGAACTGAAAAATAGTGAACAGTTCACTGGTTGAGAAAGAAGAGCACCTTGAGTTGAAATAAGTTTATTGTTTTAAAATTGAAGAGAAATGAGAGAAAAAAAACCAGTTTGATCCAACTGAAATATTGACTTATGAGCTTTTTTTTCTTTAAATTGAAACTGATATTCAGGAAGAAAAGTTAGCCCTCGATACACTAGACAAGCATTTCCAAAACAAAAATATTTTTAAAAGATTGACTATTTATATTAGAATTAATATTCCAAATAA
>JANHGL010019302.1:0-23019 GCA_024611195.1 Ceyx melanurus | reverse complement strand
CCAAGGCTCTGAGCAGCCTGGGCTAGTTGAGGGTGTCCCTGCTCCCTGCAGGGGGGCTGCACTAGATGCCCTTTGGATGCCCCTTCCAGCCCTAAACATTCTATGATTCTATGATTTGGTGTTTGGGAGGCTTCAAGACACCTTCCCCTCCACCACCAGTTCCCCCAGAGCCTAGTCCCTGTGCCTAGTCCCTCCTGGGTGACTCGTGGAACCATGAGTCCCAGAGCTGCCACCCCAGGAGGTGGACTGGAGCAGTACAAGACTCTCCCCACAGCCCTGTCTGCCTGTGTTTGGTGTGGGGAGCACTGCAGGGTGTCCTGGAAGCAATCTGGCTGCCCCTAAATCCCATCCTCGTCCTTTGCAGAGCCACTAGCACCATCTGGTGTGAGTCTGTCCAGCCAAGGGAGCCCCTACAGTCTACTTGCCAGCTGGGAGGAGGCAACGGGAGAGGGCTACGTGCTGGACCTCAGCCCCGTGGAGCACCCTGTGAAGAACAGCTCACTGCTCAGAGGTGTCAACAACTTCACCTACGAGGGCCTCCGGCCTGGCACCCTCTACACCTTTGAGGTCAGCACTGTGGCTGGTCCCTACACATCCCCGCCCCAGCGCATCACCAACTGGACATGTGAGTGCCACAGCCCCCACCACAGCCAGCCCCGGGCTTCCCTGTGATGTTGTGCTTCAGGGCATGTGATGGCATGGGGTCTTCTGCAGCTTCAGGGCAAAAGGCTCAGGAGGAAAGCAGAGGTGCTGCTGGATGGGTCTGGCTCTGGTCTGTATCCCAATCACCTGGCACAAGGGTCAGCGAGCCCAGTGCCTTCCTCCTCCTCCCTCAGGCCACCCTCCTGGGACACTGTTCAGGCTGCATCTGCCTTGAACCACCTCTCCACCACCCTGGCCAGACCATCCCACCCTTCCAGCACCAGAGCAGACCTCTTTTTCCATGCCAGTTTGAACTCTGTGCTGGCCCAGTTCCTGCCAAACTGGTGTGTGGGTGTCAGCAGTGGTGACAGTGGCCTGTTCTTCTCAGCCCTCATGGGTGGCCAGAGCACCTGGATGTGGGAAGGGGCTCCAGCCCAGCACATTTGGGGTTGCACTTCTGCCAGGTGACCCCAGTCTGGGTGTAGCTGTGACTTTAGACCTTTCCTTCCCTAGATCCTTTGCCACTGGAGCAGCTGACCCTCAGCAATCAGGGCCACAGCACCTCTTTGCAAGCCTCCTGGAGAGCAGCTCCCACTGGCAGCACTGGCTACACAGCCACCCTCTGGGAAACCAAGTCCCAGAAGCTGGTCAGGAACATGACTGTGGGAAACAACTGGACCAATGTCACCTTTGAGGACCTGGTCCCTGGGAGACAGTATACACTGGAGATGGCTACTGTGGCTGGATCTTACAGATCCCCTGTGCAGACAGCCACGGAATGGACATGTGAGTGTGATATCCCTCCCTCAGCCCTACTGCAGATTGCATCTGTGGCCTGCCAACGAGAGCAGAAAGCTCATGGCATGGAAGCAAGGCAGAGTGTGGACCATGTATGGAGGGGGCAGGGAAATTGGGGTCAAGAACACATAGGTAAACTAAGAGTGGAAAGACAACCAGAGCCACATTCAGCCTGGTTGCAAGTAAAAGGGTCATCAGTGCAGGAGAAACCCAGCACTGAACAGAAAACATTTCAAATGTTACCCAGCAGGAAAGGTGGGGACTCATTCCTATGTTCACTGGGGAGAAGACACTGGGGCTGTTTTGGGGTTTTGATATGCCAGGACAGATTTCTAACCTGAGCCCAGCAGGGACAGGCAGTGGAGGGTGCCCAGGACAAGCACACGAAGGCTCCTGCTCCACCCCATGGCAGCTCCACCATGACTGCCCCTCACTGCCTGGATGTCTCTTCTCTCTCAGACCCCCTGGCTCCTGCAGGTGTGACCCTGACCAACACCCGGCGCCCGCTGGGACTTTCTGCCTTCTGGGACAAGGCTGCTGGTGATGTGGACCAGTTCCAACTGCAGCTGTACAGCAAGAGCCATCCAGCACAGAGGAACATCTCAGTAGGGCCAAACACCCACAACTTCACATTCCTGGGGCTGTCCCCTGGCATTCAGTACTTCCTGAAGGTGACCACACTCGCTGGCCCATACAGATCCTCATCACATTTTGCCACTGAGTGGACATGTGAGTAAAAGTGTCTCCAGCCTGTTGGCAGGGACAGGGCATCCCATCACTGTCTGCAAGACTGACAGTGAAACAGATGTGTCTGGGTGGAGAGATGACCCCAGTGAGGCCTGTATGCTCTCTGCCCCTGGGTGTCAGAGCATATGTTGTGAGTTAGGTGCTCTGTGCTGGCTTCTGGGCCTCAAAAAGATCCTTTTTCCCAGCTCAGGCTTTCCCTAGTCAAACTGAACCTTCTGCTTAGACCACTCGTGATCTCAAGGCCAGCATGGGACTGATGGGAGAGGGATGGGAGAGAGGAATCAGAAACCCTGATGGGCTTGCTGCTCCCTGTCCATGGAGCAGAGCAGTCCACTGAGGAGTTGAGTTCTCTCATCTCAGTACAACCCTTGCCTGCTAGCAGAGCCCAGGGATGCTCATGGACAACTTCCATGTCTTCCCAGCAGCACAGTAGTAAAGCAGTAGGCAGCAGCCACCACTTCTTTAGCCTTGTGCAGAGGTGCAGGCTGTGCCCTGGCTTCTCCAGTTGTTTCCTCCACCACCTCACAGGTGTCTGTGCTGTGTTTTCCCCCTAGATCCACTGTCTCTGGCCAACGTGAGCGTGCAGCCTGGCCGGAGACCCCAGGAGCTACGTGTGAACTGGGTGGAGTCAGGTGGTGGCAGAGACCACTTGGTACAGCTGTCAGTGGCCGAGTCCCTGTCTGTCATCAGGAACGTGTCCGTTCCCCGTGGAGTCACTCAGCTGGACCTGCAGGGGCTGGTGCCCGGGTCTCGATACCGTGTGGAGATCATTTCTCAGGCTGGGCCTCACCGCATCTCCTCCCAGACTGCCATCGGCTACACTGGTAGGGGTTCAGCTCATCTAACCCTGGCACCCAGCCTGGCTTTCACCTGGGGAGAAGCTGAGCATCAGAAGGGGTTGGAGACCTCAAGCCAGGGTTGTTCTGTAGAATCACAAAATTATTGAGGCTGAAAAAATCAACAGGTCCAGCTATGACTTGTCACCACCATGGCACTAAGTGCCACACCCAGTCTTTCCTTAAACACCTCCAGGGATGGTAACTCTGCCACTTCCCTGGGCAGCCCATTCCAATGTCTGATCTTTCAGGTAGTTGTAGAGTGTGATAAGATCTCCCCTGAATCTTCTCTTCTCCGGGCTAAACAACCCTAGCCTCTCCTCATTAGACGTTTCCTCTAGTCCCTTCATCAGCCCATTGCTCTCCCCTGGACTCTCTCCAGTACCTCAGTGTCTTTCTTGAAGTGAGGGGCCCAGAACTGTGCACAGTACTGGAGATGAGTGCTGAGTACAGGGGGAGAATCACCCAGTCCTGCTGGCCACGCTGTTCCTGATACAAGCCAGAATTTCATTGGCCTTCCTGGGCACTTCTCTTACGAGCCCTAAGTCCATTTCCACACAACTTTCCTGGTACCTGTCTCCTACTCAAGAAGCTGGCTCTCTTGTTGGGAGTCCCACTAACCCTGAGCCCAGCAGCCCCATGGGGCATGTTGTGAACCTGCCCCAGCACTATGGGACAAGGGAGTCTCTGTGATGCACCATTATCACCTGGGAGCAACCTGCTGCTCTCAACAGCTCTCACATTCCCACACCTCCCAGCTTCATTCCCAAACTAGAATCAGTTCTGAGCATCCCAGAGTCGTCCCCTGTATTGCTTTTTCTCTCCCACAGTCCCACTACCTCCTCTTTCCTTGTCGGCAAGCCCTGTCAGCACTGCCTGGGCTCTGGCTGTGCACTGGGAGACCCCTCCTGGACAGAGGGATCGCTACCTGCTCAGCATGCACGAGGAGGGCACTTCTGCACCAGCCAGAAACCTGGAAGCAGGGAAGGATAGCACCAACATCACCCTGACACGACTGGAACCAGGAACTTGCTACCTTGTTGAGATCTGGGCAGTAGCTGGACCTCACCGTTCCCTCCCCAAGAACATCACTGGCTGCACGGGTGAGCATCCACACCACCCATGGGTGACTGGTGGGAGCACTGTGAGGAGTTCCAGAATGGGATGGGGAACAGTGTTGGCAACCCAGGGAGAGGAAGGCACCTTGGTCTGGTTCCCAGTGATGCTGCCTGCAACCATCTCCTGCCTCTTGCAGCCTTCCTGCACCATGTGTGCACGGCTCGCTTGCTGGCCAGTTGCTGCTGGGGGAAGCAAGAATCCCTGGAACCAGCTGCATCATATTCACAAGGGGATCTTCTGACTCGTGTCTCTTTCCTCACAGTTCCTGCTGCACCGAGAAACCTGAGTCTTACCAACCCAGGCAGCTCCTCAGAGCTTTACACGTGCTGGAACAAGCCCCCTGGCAGGAGGGACCACTATCGAGTGACTCTGTATAACCTCAGCACCCAGAGCAGGGTTCGGGTCCAGACCTTGAGTCTAGATGCCCAGAACATTACCTGGACTCACTTGGAGGCAGGCAGCAGGTTTGCTGTGCAGGTCACTGCTGTGAAAGGCTCATTAGAAGCCTCATCTACCAACGTCACCCAATGGACACGTGAGTCTGATGGGTTGGGTTTGAAACAGCTCTCCACTGTGCCCCAAAACCTCCATGCAGAGCCTTGCAGAGCACCCACTGGCACCTTCCCCATCCCCAACTTGTCTTGTTGTACCTTCCACACAGATGTCCCATCTTTCTGCTCACTGTCCCTCACTCCTTCCCCCACAGAGCCAATCCCCTCTACCACCTCAAAGTCTCTGGGTGTCTCCCCTGCCATGCCCAGCTGCAGACTCTGGGGGTATTGTGCTCAGAACCATGTGCACTGTCAGCTCATTTGTCCCCAAGCCTGGGCACAAATCTGGGAAGATCTCCAGTGGCATCCTGCCCACCACCCAGTGGGAGCTGGATGGTTGTTGCCAGAGCATAAGGAGCCACCATCAAAGCAGCTGGCTCACAGCACTGGGCAGTGAGAGGTGGCATGCAGGGGCTGACTCTCTCCTCTTGCTTTCCAGATCCCTTGGCCCCTGCCAACCTCACCCTGGGCAGCCTCTCTGCCTCCACACTACAGGCCTCCTGGGCAGCCATGGGGCAAGGAGCAGAAGGCTACGTGGTGGATGTCTATGACACAGCCTCCAGTGGTGCTGTTGGGCACATGGTGCTGGGTGGACGTGCCAGGAGTCACATCATCAGGAACCTGAGCCCTGGCACCTACTACAGCGTGGCAGTGAGGGCCACAGCTGGGCCCTTCCAAACAAGCACTCCCAACCTCACCCACTGCACACGTGAGTATGATGCTCCTCTTGCAGCCAGGTGTCCTCTACCAGATCTTCAGATCTCCCCCTTTCCAGTTCAAATCAGAGGCCATGCTGCTGTAGCCAGAACCTGCCTGCAACCCACACAGGTGCCCAGTGCAGATGCCCTCCTGGATGCAGCATGGTGACTGTGGGTATCACCCTGTGGCCTGGACACCCATGTCCCTGGTAGCTGTTCACAGCCATCCACGGGCTCAGGCAGCACCAGGAAAGAGGCAGATGCCACAGAGTGGGGGGCAAAGACAGCCCCTGAGACCTAGCAGGGCTGATCCACCTCATGCAGCACTGGCTTGCAACAGCCATGGAGCATCTCCTTTCCTTCAGTCCAGACATGGCTGTGACTTGTGTTTCCTCCTCAGGCCCACTTCCCCCAGTTGCTGTGCACTGGTTGGACACGGGGCACCCCGACAGGCTGAGCACAGCCTGGGAAGCTGCTGCAGGGGGGCGAGATGGCTACACCCTCACCCTGTACCACACACATCTGGGAATTGTGGCAGCTACAGCTTCACTCAGGAGAGACACCCACAACTTCACCTTCACGGGCCTGGCACCAGGATACAAGTACTCCCTGGAGGCCAGTGCCACGGCTGGGCCATACCAGGCAGCAGCACCCAACATCAGTGGCTGGACACGTGAGTGCCTGGATGAATGTCCCCTGCAGAGGGTTGGAAGATGTTACACCACTGGGCAGTCTTGAGGAGGTCTGGGGTGATTTTAAGGGGACCTGGAGCCTTTAGAGAATCACAGAATGGAAGGGGTTGGATTGGACCCATTGGATGTCCAATTGGAGATCATTGAGTCCAACCCCCTGGCAGAGCAGGGGCACCCAGGGCAGCCCACACAGGAACAGAGCCAGGGGGGGCTGGAAAGGCTCCAGAGCAGGAGACTCCACAGCCTCTCTGGGCAGCCTGGGCCAGGCTGTGGCACCATCACACCAAAGAAGTTCCTCCTCATGTTGAGCTGGAACTTTCTCTGCTCCAGTTGATCCCCATGGCTTCTCGTCCTATTGCTGAGCACTGCAGAGCAGAGATTGGCCCCTTCCATCTGACACACCCCCCTCAGATATTTATAGACATTCATCAGCTCCCCCCTCTTTGCTCCAGAGATAGACTAGTCCAGCACTTCTCCCCATGCAGAAAGATTTTAGGTCTGGACAGGGTGTAGACACTGTGCCAGCTCTGCCCAGGCAGCAGCTGCATGCCAGCTGGATGCTGGAGGATGCAGCAGTGGCAAAGGTGCTCCAGAGGGGTTATAGGGTTGAGGGTGACCTATATGAAGAAGTGTTGGTGAGTGAGGGGCCACAAAGGGTGAGCAGAGAAAACTGAGGAAGAAGAGTGTGCCATTGGAAACTTAGGAGTCCCAACCCTCAGAGAGCATCTGTCCTGCTGCACAATGTCCCATCAAGCACCTGTTTCCTTCTCCATGGTATTCAATCCCTAACATGAGATCTGGTGACTCCCCAGGCCCTCTGCCCCCAGTCTCCGTGCGCCTGCTGAGCACGGGGCACCCCGACAGGCTGAATGCATCCTGGGGAGCTGCAGCTGGTGGGCGAGATGGCTACACCCTGACCCTGTACCAGGCACAGCTGGGCACCGTGGCAGCAAGAACCGTGCTTGGGAGAGACACCCAGAACTTCACATTCACGGGACTGGCCCCAGGAAGCAAATATGTGCTGGAGGTGATGTCCGTGGCAGGGTCCTACCAAACACCTGCAGGGAATGTCAGCAACTGGACGTGTGAGTAGCCTGCTTTGAGGTGTCGTGTGCCTTCTGGGCTGTCACAAAAGCTCACTGCAAAGGATGTGGCCCAACTGACCTTTGTAGCAGACCCCAAGCCCTGCCTGAATCCAAAGGCATGCCAGTGCCCACCCTTCCCATCAGCCCCACCAGACTGGATAGGGGCAGCTGCAGTTCTGGGGTTGTGCTTCAGAGGAGAGGTGTGAAGGAGGCAGTAGCAGACAGGGGAATCAATCTGCCCCTCCCCTGTTCCTGGCTGGGTTCTCCCTCCTCACCCATCTCTGGGTGTCTTACTCCAGTTGGGACAGGGATGTCTGTACCCGGACTGACACCACAGGAAGCTCAGGAGCTGCTTTTAGCTACCTCCAGGCTGGTGCATGCAGCCATCAAGCAGAGATTAAATGCCCTGGTCTGTGTGGTGCTTCCCATCTGATGACACTGCCAAGATAGCCAAGCAATGTCCTCAAACCCTTCACTGACACATCTCCCATCCTGTCTTTCCAGACCCCCTGGCACCTCGTAACGTTTACATGACAAACCAAGGGTATCCCAACAGGCTGAGCACGTCCTGGAGAGCTGAACCCCAAGGACACGATAGTTACAGGCTCCTCCTGTATCATTCAGGATCAGGTATTGTGGCAGCCAACGTATCTGTTGGGAAAGGCACCAGCAAATTCACCTTTTCTGGCCTGGCTCCTGGACACAAGTACCTGCTGGAAGTGGTGGCTGTGGCAGGGCCATACACGGCCTCTGCAGGGAACATCACTGACTGGACAAGTAAGTGGCAAGAGCTGGGGGGTTCCTTGCACCATGCACGAGTCTGGGGACACACACCCCACCATCCCCACTGCCTTTCTTCCAGGCAGTCAGAAAATTCCTGGCGTGGCAGAGAAGTGGAGGCTGGGCTTTTTTTTTTTTTTTCAAGGAATGTGGAAATTGCAGATAAGCACAATAAGCCTTTTCATGTGCTTGTCCCCACAGTCCCTGCACTTTGCCTGGGGAATCCAGAGGTCTCTGCTCCCATGTCCAGCCAGCCCCTGGCAGGGTGCTTGGGAGTCATGTGCAGAGCCCTTCAGGCAGGTCTCTAATAATTAGAACAGAGAATAATTAGAACCCATCTCCTCATGCTCCTCACTTTGCATGTCCTCCAACTGCCATTTAAAGGTCATTTCTGGTAGTGGCAGCCAAGCAGCTGCAGAAGTATTATCCCTGAACATAGGAAGTTTCCTTGTGTAGCCCCCATTTTCTACTTGTACCTCAACAGAACAGAGGAGAGCAGATGTTCCAGTAACCCTCCCCTCGTGTGGTTTCCATTGTAGCACCTGCAGTTCCCAAAAACCTCTCTGCTGTGGCTGAAGGGAACAACACGATGCTCATCTCCTGGGGCAGTGTCTCTGGACAGCAGGAGGATTGCCAGCTGTGGCTGAGGGATCCCAGGAACAGCACGCTGCCCTGGAGCCACTCCCTCAGCAGAGGGCAAGTCCAGCACCTTCTCCAGGGGCTGGTTCCAGGGAGGAACTACTCTGTCTCCTTGAGCTGTGTGGCTGGGCCCTACTGGAGCAGCACCAAACCCTTGGTGGTACCGATGGGTGGGTTTGCATTGCCATGGGGGTGAGGGGGGGAGCTCAGGCTGGAAGGGGGAGAAATACCTGGGTGGCCTCAGGATTGGATCAGCCCTTGGGTGTCAACAGATGCACGGGGAGTCTTCTCAGTGGGAAGCAAACAAGGTGACCCTCTGGTAGCCATCAGCTCCTTAAGAGCCCCATCAGAGATTTCCCATCACCTCGTGGCCTGGCTACCTGTAAAGCAAAGCAGACCCTGCAGAGAGGTCTCCTTCTCCACCCTCCAGTGCTCTGCTTCTTCTGTAAAGCATCTGCTCAGGCCCTGACCATTTACCTTGCCCTGTGGCCCTTGAGACCCTTCCAGGTCTCAGATGTCCAGCTTTGCTCCTCTGTCATTGACCTAAGGACAGGCAGTAGAGGACCACAGTGGCTCTGGGCTGATGCAAGTGATGAGGTTGGGATTCCTCTGATCCAGTAAATTCAGAGCCTGCCATATCTCCTTTGCAGAGCCAAATCCAGTGGAAGATGTGCAATGCCTACCAGAGGCAAGGAGCCTTTACTTGAACTGGACCAGCTCTCCTGGAGATGTGGAAGCTTATGAGGTGGTGACAGAGAGACTCTCTGATGAACCTTCCACCTCCAAGTATGTCATGAGCATCCCTACGAGCCAGGCTAGTCTGGAGGGGCTGGGGCCAAACTCATCCTACCGAATCCTTGTGAGCACTGTGGGCATGAACACAATGAGGAGCCAGGCTGTGACTCTGCTCTGCAACACAACAGTGGAGGGTGAGTCCCCTGCATTTCCACAACCTTGCCAGGAGAAGACATCCAGTGTTAATTAGACCTGGGGACTCTTGTCAGGTGCCTGTGAGCCCTATGAGCTCCTGCATGAAACTGCAGTGGTTCTGAGCTCTCAGTCACAGCCTGAGCAATGGGTGGTGGGGTCTGTGGGAGCAGGGATGCACTAATAGGTCCTTGCTCATTCCTCTTCCAGCTCTGCCTCCACCCCTGCGAGCAGACATCTTCCAGGTGGAGGCCAGCTCCACAGTTATCATTTCATCTGACTTGTTCAGTGAGGAGAATGGCCAGATTGAGTATTACGGTGTCGTTGCTACCACCAATGATTCATGTAAGTGCCCCTGCACATCCCCATCTGCACTGGCTCCCTGGAGGGCAGTGGGTCCCCTGGACATCACTTTGGGACTACCACTGTCACCTTGTCCATTCCCCTTCAGTGCTGAGGCCCACCCAGGAAATCATGTCCAGCACATGGTACGACCACTATTATGGGACAGAGGACTCCTACCTGGCTGTGCTAATCCCCAATCCCTTCCATTCGAGCCCCAGGAGCTCCCCTGAAACCTGGAGAGTGCCAGTGGGAACAGATGATTGTGGCCAGTCCAGGGCCATGTGCAATGGGAAGCTGAAAGCCAACGAACAGTACAGGTGAGAGATGTCAACATCCCTCCTGAAGGGAAGGGGCTGGAGGAGAAAAGACACCACACATGTCCCTGCAAGGTGCCACCAGCTCCCGGGATGTCACCTCATCCTCCTGGTCCCCAGACTCCCAGCAGTGGACCTCAGGGGTTGCTCCACCCAGCAGCATTTGAGGGATGCAGGGGCTGGCAGACTGGAGAATACTGGGCAGTGTAAGTGGGCAGGGAGGGGGAGGACAGAGATGAAAGCTGAGGATGATGAAGGCCATACGTGTTGCCCTAGGAGCTGAGCAGTTGTCCACCTCTAAACTAATTAAAATAGAAATAAGAAGCTGCTCTTAGTTGTGTAGGGCTTTTGCATGTGACTCAGAGCCACCCTGAGAGTGCAAAAACTAAACTGATGCAGAAACTGAGTTCTAGTTCAGGTTTCAAAGGTTGAAGGTAGCAAACTCATAGGGTAAGGGCCAAGCTCCCCATGGGAACCACACATGGATCACAGTATTCTTAACTCCAGCTGCTGTATGGGGCAGCACTGGCAGAGAACAGTGATTGGTGTCAACACTGCTCTGTGTCAAGGGCATGGGACATATCTGCTTCTCCCAGGGAAAAAAAGGGAGTTTCCAGAGAGACATTCCCTTGGAAATGACAATGGACATGGTTTAGGGACCCTGGCAGTGTAGGGTTAATGACTGGACTTGATGATCTTGAAGGTCTCTTCCAGCCAAATCATTCTATGATTCTATGAAATCCCACCCAGAGTAGGATCAACAGCAACCAGCTATCCCTGGGTACTGGATTATCACAGAACCATAGAATGGTTTGGTTTGGAAGGGACCTGAAAGGTCATCGAGTTCCAACCCCTGAATTATCCCCTGATGATGCCTGGCAGAGCTTCATGATGATGCATTCCCACCCCATGCCCACCACAGGTACTGTGATCCCTGGGCTGACACAGGAGAGTCTCCAGTGGATTCAGAAGGTTTGAGATGGATTCTCCATCAAGTCTATCCATTATTTAGTTACCCCAGGCATAGCAGAACAAGCCTTGCTGCTTAACCCTATCAGCCTTGGATCTGTCCTTCTGCTCCAGCCTGGGCACAAGCTGGAGCTGCATTACAACTCATTGTCACAGACCAAGATCTGCCAGCAGCCTGGAGGGGAGTTTAACAACAGCACAAACACACTGGGGTCCCCTTCCATCCCCCAAATACTAACCAACACGTATCCTCAGTACACCCTGCTGCTTTCTGGTGTGGTGAGAAGCAGATACAGCCCATCCTCACTCTGCAAACCAGTTCTCTATCTTTATTTATCCACAAGCCCTTGTCTCTCCTGCCATGACACCTGCAGGTTCAGTTTCCAGAAGAGACCTTGAGTCTGGGAGCTGGGTCCAGGGTGCTGCCAGAGGGGACTTGCTCTTGGCTGCTGGAAATCAAAGCTACACTTGAAAGGCTTAGCTTGCATTTAGGAAGAAGACTCCCCTTCCAAGATAGCTGCTCAGAGGATGTCAGCTCTGCAGGGAGCTGTGAAGCTTGGTGCACACACTGCCCAGAGGAGGATGTAGGGCAGATCTCCACAGGGATGAGGATGCACCAGCCACTTCTGTGTGCATAAGGAAGGGTCTGGGTCAGCTCTCCCATCTGAGGTGACTGCTTCAAATGAGTACCTGGGTTCATCAAGTCATCCCTATTAATGGGTTGGCATGAACTAAGAAAGTGACTCAGCCCAGCTTGCCATTGTCTTCCCCTATTTGTGTCCTGTAAGAGAAAAGAAAATCACTACTTGTCTCAGGAAATAACCCTTCCAAGGAGGGCTGTTGGCCATTTGTGCTTTCTGAATGTTTTCTCGTGTTCTCCCAAGTGCAGCAAACTTGTCTGAGAGGCAGAAAAAAGAGGAAAGACCATTTCCACACACTCCCTAAATCCCTAGCAGAAAGCTAGCTTCTTCCCATGCAGCATTTCAAAACAGAGGCAGCCATTCTGTCCTCTTGGGTCTTCCTGCTGCTGGATGCCTGGGTGCTGTGTTTGGTTCAGATCAATCCTGATGTCAGACTCTGCTTTGCTCTAGGTTCAGCATTGCTGCCTTCACCAAGTATGACCCAGTAGCTCCTGCAGTGACATTCACCATGTTCTCAGGTAAGGTCATAGAATTGTCAGGCTTGGAAGGGACCTTAAAGCTCATCCAGTTCCAACCCCCTGCAATGGCAGGGACACCTCCTACTAGAGCAGGTTGCTCAGAGCCCCATCCAACTTGTTCATCAAAATTTCTAGGGATGGGGTTTCTACCACCTCTGTGCCAACCGTGAGTTCCACCCTCATGGTGAAAAACTTCATTCTAATGTCTAAACTGAATCTACCATCTCTAGTTTTGATCCATTCCCTCTAGTCCTACCACTACCTGGCAGCCTGAAATGCCATCTTCCCTACCTGGTTGTGTAGGTTAGAGGCAATTAACAACCTGACAGTGGCAAGCCAGAGGGAGATCACAGACTGTAGCAAATACAATAGAGCAATTGGAACCATTTAATGACTCAACTTCTGACAGTTCTCTTTTTTTTTTTTCATTCCAGCTGCTGGATCTGGTGCAGACACAACTCCACTTTCAATGCCAATAATTGCTGGAATCATTGTGGGATTTTTCTTGACACTTGCAGCTATTTTTGCTTTGGTGTACTGGAGACAGCTCAGAGCAAAGAGGTGAGGATGAACCAGCTCTTGCCATGGGTGCATGCTGAGAAACCCAACCTTTGGTGCCAGGCCTGGAGGAAGGGCAGTGAGAGGGTGTAAAAAGAGACTTGGGCAAACTAGGATACCTGCTAGTGGAGTTGTGCCTGGCAGCACAGAAGCAAAAGGCAGAGGGGAGCAGGGAGCTGCTCGTGTGCAAGTAACTCACAGAAAGCTGTGTGTGTGCAAGGCATGACATGAACTGCCTGCTCACAAGCACTCATGAGCCAGCAGGGCACTGTGCTCACAGCATCTGTCCCTGGAAGTGTAATATCTCCCATGCTTCAATTGTAGAACCAAGAAGAGCAGCCTGCCCCAGGAAATGGTGACCTACAGCTTGAGGTGAGTGCCAGGGTTCATGTCTCCACTGCAGAGCCCTTTACCTCTTCCCTTCCTCATGCTTTCAGCTAGAAAAATCCAATTCTGTCTCCTTCAGTGCTTTTAAAATCTCAGGTATCCCCACATTCAGTATTTCTTTCCCAGCCTCATTCCAAGCCCAGGCATTGTCCCCACCTCCTGCCAAGCTCCTGCAGTAGGAAGATCCTCATCATGCTGAATTCCCTTACAGTATTTCTACAACACTCGGGTGGAGTCACTTCCCTGAGGGATGATGTGGGCTATAAACCACCCCTCTGTGGGCATCTGGGTACTGCAGGTCTCCAGGCTGGGCTGTCTCACTGGCCACCTGACTCACCTGCTAGACCTCCCAGGAGCCTCACACCAGTTTTCCCCTGGACTTCATTTCCTACAGAAATGTCCATCGACCCATTCCTGTTCAGAACTTCAAGCAGTACTACGAGATGAAGACAGCAAGTGGTAACCATGCTTTTTTCCAGGAGTTTGAGGTATGGCTCCTGCTAGAGATGAGACTTAATTTCCCCTCTAGGGAGCTCGTTCCCCAGCTGTTGGGTGGCCTCTATGGGCTTCTTCTCTCCAAGGACAGTTATCCATCTCTCTAGAAATCCAACCACTTCCTCTGCTAGGAAAGTCCCATCAGCCCATCCCATTCCAAATCCTCCTCAGATCAGCCTTCTGAGTGAGGGCAGAGGCAGAAGCAGTGCAAGGTATTGCTGGTTTTGCAGCACTTTTCTGAGCTTCTTGGTAGATTCCTAATTTCTGTGAAGATTTTTCCCCCCCCACTACTTATTCATAGGCTTGTGTTCTTTTTAAATACAAATAGTGCTGTTGGAAAAGGTACTGGGAAAAACCACTTATGGCTTAGAGCTCACAGGTCATACTGAGGGAGTAGAGCAGTTCCCTGTGCATGGATGATCCTTTTTAATGCCATAAATATTGGCCATGAGCAGGGAGCTGAGCTGGCCAGGAGCTCTCTGGGGAGACTTTATCTATTCTTCCCTGTTCTACAGGAGCTGAAGGAAGTTGGGAAGGAGCAGCCAAAGCTGGAGGCCGAGCTACCAGCAAATGTCTCCAAGAACAGATATCCCCACGTGCTGCCCTGTAAGTGCTGTCTGCTCCCTGCTCTCTCCAGCACTCAGGTGGGAGTTCACACTGCAATGCACAGGGACAGGCTCACCTCCCATCACTGCAGGGTTCACCGTGCCTGGCTCCTCTCCTGGGAGAAGAAGGAGTCTTGAAATGAACCTTAGTTTCCATTTTCATGCTGGAGACTCAAGGCTTCTGGGTTGATCTGGTGCTGGGCCACTTAGCCTCCTTGGATCTTCCATCTCAGAGATGGGTCCCAGCTGGTGACCAAAGGGAGACCACGAGTATCCCATTTCTCCTCTGATGAGCCCCATGATCCCAACTCTGCTTTCTTACCCCCCAGTGCTCACAAGGAGCAGGTGCCTGGCCAAGCACAGAGCCTTGCTGCACACATGGAGCTGCTGGGGGGGGTGCAACCCAGGTGGAGAGGAGGTGACCACGGCTTGGTGAAGGGCTTCCCTGGGGGACTGTGTGTGTGATCTCTTTCAGATGATCACTCTCGTGTCAAGCTGAACCAGCTGGGGGATGATCCACACTCCGACTACATCAACGCCAACTTCATGCCTGTGAGTGCCCAGTTGCCTTCCCCACAGAGCCACAGCCATGGGGCACCATCAGAGAAACTCTGCCTGGATTAAGGTGGTGAGGGCTGGTGGACAAAAGCTGCTGCTGAAGCTACAGCTGGCACAGCCTGGCAAGGAGCTGGGGGTCAGGAGGACTTTGTCCTTTAGCAGGGGTTGGTGGAGATCATCAGATGGCAAGTTGCTGTGAATGCAGAGATGTGAGTGTGGGGAGATTGGCAAAGCTTTCTGCTTTCACCTCGAGGGCTGCTGTCTTCCCATCACCTCCCAGCTTTCTGCTCTGTCTGTCTGCCTGCTCTTTCTCCTTCTGGTCTATGCAGCTGCCTTTGAACAACCCTGAAGCTGTGTCCACATCCCCCACCCAGGGGGATTCTCCCAGGTAATAGGCAGGACACACAGCATGTGTGTGGCTCTGCAGGGTGTTGTGTGTATGTCTCAAAGGGGTAAAGGCAAAGAAGCAGCCAGAGGACTTGCATGCTCACCCTACCTTCAGCAGGGACTGGGCAACGCAAGAAAAACCCAGATCTGTCTTTCCCTGGTTAGGTTGAATGAGGAACTGCTTGGAGGGGAATGGCAGGATTTGTGTCTTTATTCCAAATCCATAGAAAGTGTGTGCTGGGGAGCACATGTTTCTTGTGAATTCAGCTGCTTCTGAGATCACCTGCCTGGGAACTGTGCCTGCCTGGGCTGAGGGCAACGGGTGTTTCTCCCTCTCCTGCACAAGCAGACCAGGCACTGACTCTGTCCCAGGGCAGCATCCACCTGCTTCAGCAAATTGCCAACTTCTGCTGTCTGCTTCTTGCTCAGGGCTATACATCCCAGCAGGAGTTCATTGCTACCCAGGGCCCCCTGAAGAAAACAATAGATGACTTCTGGAGGCTGGTGTGGGAGCAAAACGTCTGCAACATCATCATGCTGACAGTGTGTATGGAGAATGGGCGGGTAGGTTGGCACTGCCAGACTCCCACACACCCAGCCAAGCTCAGATCTGGTTGTGCGAGCTGAGCCCAGGGCTGGGTCTGTGCCCTCTGCCAACCCCTGGCACCAGGGTGAGCACGGGCCATGCAGCTTTCCCAGCAGGCAGTCTGGGGGGAACAGAGGTGGATGTGTGCAGCTCAGTGTTAGCTTGGGGTGGGGAGGGGCTTCACTGGAACCATGCCCATCACCCTCAGATATTTATGCAGCATCTGAAATTAACTCTTCCCTCTGGATGAGACAACTCATGTGGACTGTTCCTGCAGTCTCCAGGGATAATGAGGCCCACACAGGTCCTTTTCTCTGGAGGAGGCTGAGATCCAACCAAAGGGAGGTGGGGGACAACCATGCAAAGCTCCCAGTGGGAAGGGGAAGCAGAAGTGCCTGCTCCCCAACACCTGCAGTGACTCCCCACACAGCCACTCTTCTCCAGATACTCTCAGGGAGCCAGGAGATCACTTTGTGGAATCTGAACCCTAACTGGCCTCACTGGGACCCTATCCTCTGCTCTAGGTCCTGTGTGATCATTACTGGCCATCCGAATCTGCCCCAGTCTCCTATGGGCAGGTCCAGGTCCACCTGCTGATGCAGAGCAGCTCCGAGGAGTGGACCATGAGGGAGTTCAAACTGTGGCACGTGAGTAAGGACCCAAGAGCACTCAGTTAGGACCCAAGAGCACTCAGGAACCTTTCAAGGGCTGGGGGTTTGCATGGAATGCAGTGGGATTTCACCTGGGAGGTGGCAGCATCATTTCCTTTCCCTGCCATTGGAGGGGTTCAGAGATGATCCAGTCCCTGAGGAGAAGTCTGTCACTTCAGACTTGGTAATGCAGGAGTGTCCAACATGTATCACCCTTGCTGGCCATCCTTGCACTCTGCTTGCCACCTCCCTGCACTGGGACACAGCCTGCATCTTCAAGGGCATCTTCCCCAGCAGTCAAAGGCAGGTCTCTCCCCTACCACCTCCACATGCTTCACCATGGCAGGGGGCTCTGGGAGAGGAGAGGGGAGCGGGAGAGACACCAGCAGTGCAGCAGAACTAGCACTGCCTATTCCCTGCAGATGAGCCAGGTTTCTCCAAGTCCCTGGCTGCTTCCAGGGCTGTGGGATGCAAGCATGACCCTTTCCCTGTGGGCTGCAGACTGCTCACCAGCTTTCCCCCTGGCAGGAGGATCTCCGGGCAGAGAGGCATGTGTCTCACCTGCACTACACTGCATGGCCTGACCATGGGATCCCAGAGTCCACGACTTCCATTATGACCTTCAGAGAGCTGGTCCGGGAGCACATCCAGAGCACCAAGGATGCTGGGCCAACCCTCGTGCACTGCAGGTGAGACTCTGCTCTGGGGGACAGCAGAGGGTGTTGGGAGAGGGCATGAGGCCCTAGTCCTGCACAAACTGGGAGGGAAAGCAGTGCCTGGGAGACACAGCTGGTCTGTGGAGAGTTTTCTGCTTGGGTGTAGGGATAACAGGTCTACTTGGCAGCCTACCCTCCAGTCCCGGGGGACAAGGCAGCTGGAAATGCTCAGCTCCAACCCAGGGCAGGCAGAACAACCCCAACCAAGCCTTGCTGGGACCTCAGGGTGCTTGCACCAGTGCAGGATAGGGGAGCCATGTCCAGCAGCAGGATGGGAGCCCATCAGGTGTGGGGTAAGGCAATGTTTCACCCTTGCTCTCTGCACTCTCAGTGCTGGGGTGGGTCGCACTGGTACCTTCATCGCCCTGGACCGGCTGCTGCAGCAGATGAAGCAGGAGAAGGTGGTGGACACGTTTGGAGCTGTTTACTCTCTGAGGATGAACCGTTACCTGATGATTCAGACGCTGGTAAGAGCTGCCCTGCCTCCTGCCCCAGGCTCTTTGTTGCATGGTGTGAAAGGCAGCAGAGTGACAGGCAGATGAGCTGGCCAGTCTGCCTCAGCATCTCCAAAACAGTCCCCATCCTGCCACTGTGCCACTCAAAGCAGCAGTTCAACTGCTTTGGAATGGAAATTGCTCTGCTGTGGGGGTCCCCAGCAGCTTCTAGCTCTGCTAGACCCACAATATGCAAAATATATAGCAGCAATATACAAAATCTCAGAGCCCTTCTAAAGGAGACTAGGAAACATGCTTGCATCCCACAGCCCTGGAAGCAGCCAGGGACTTGGAGACACCTGGCTCATCTGCAGGGAATAGGCAGTGCCAGGTCTGCTGCCAGAGGATGTTCCTAGGTGGAACAAGATCAAGCCCTTTGCAGTCAGTTCTTAGCCCCATGCCATGTCCTTGGCCTGTGACCTCAAGATGAGGAAGAACTTCTTTACTCTAAGAGTTGTAGAGCATTGGAACAGACTCCCCAGAGAGGTTGTGGAGTCTCCTTCTCTGGATTCTTTCCAGCACTGTCTGGATGCATTTCTGAGTGAACTGCTCTACTGCTGTCCTGCTTTGGCAGGGGGTTGGACTCGATGATCTTTGGAGGTCCCTTCCAACCCCTACCATGCTGTGAAGCTCTGTGACCCATCTGGCATTTCCAGCACTTCAGGCCAGGGCATAGTGTCAGTACTACCCTTCAGGACAGACAGACAGACCCAGTGGAGAGGCTCTGAGACTGAAGTAGCCAAGGGTCTTTTAGGGCATGAATGTAGGACACTGAGCCCTGCAGGCAGTGTGGTGCTCCATCACTCTCTGCCTTTGCCTTCCAGTCCCAGTATATTTTCCTGCACAGCTGTATCCTGGACAAGATCTTGGAGGAACCACTCCTGGGTTTATCAGGGACAGAGAGGTAAGGGTCTGCTGTGCTTTGCCTGCCACTCGACCCACCCTGATCCCACCCTTCAGGGACCAAGCTGGCATCCTGACACCAGCTTGAGCCTTGGCTGCAGGACAGAAGGATGTGGAAGCCCAGCCAGCCCACTTGGTGTTCTGGGAGGGGTTAGCTCAGGGCTGGTTGTTCCCTGCAGCATGGGGAGCCCAGAACTAGGTGTCCACACTGGGAGACTTAAGCAATGACATTCTCCTTTCCTCCAGTGCCCATCTCCCGGGCTCTGCCAATGCCAAGGATCACCCATTTTGCTCAGCCTCTCGATTCCCAACCCACAGGGATGCCCTAAATGTTGGTTCAAACTGGAGTGGCTCATGGTGGCTTTGGGATGTCACCTCTAACAGAGGTGAAGACGACAGAGAAGGGTCAGGCTGGGCATGGCTTTGTTCACCTACCTCATTGCCTCTGAGGCTACATCTGGAGGTCACATTTCTACCTTTGTGGGCAAATTGTCTCCTCCCTCATGAAGAAGAGGATGCCCTTGTCCTTGCATCTTGGGCATGCCCTGGGCTGTGCCACTATGGAGACCTGCCTTTGTCTAGGGGAGAGCAGGTTGGCACAGGCCAGAGCAGCCCATTGGAGGGGTGCAGGTTGGCTCACAGCCCCATCCTCCCATTGCAGACACAGTCTGGATGCTGCTGAGTTTGATCAACCTCTCCCTCACCCCCAGTTTCTCTCCCCAGGTCCTGCCCCATCCCATTGAAAAACTTTGCTCAGCACTACGCCCAGAAGGCAGCCAAGTCCCATATGGGCTTCCTGAGGGAGTATGAGGTGAGAGCTGTCCTGGGAAAGGTGCAGGGAATGCCACATGGCCTTATGCACTGGGGGAGGACCTGGGGAATGATTGCACCTGATCAGCCTTGGGGACACTCAGTAAGTGCCTCCTGAGTAGGTCCCATGCCCCAGTTTCCAAGCAGTGTCACCTCTCCGTGGCTCTGCATCCCCAGGCACAAATTTCCCTCATGCATGCCACACTGGCCAGGGTTTGTTCCCAACCCACATTCTCCCAGACCTCCGTGTAGGGTGTGGACTTACCTGGACACTGTTCTGCTGCAGAGAGATACAGCCATCTCCTGGCAGTGCAGAGCACACCTGGCAGCCCATCCCCAGAACAAGCCCTGATGGGGCTTCTGCATGTGCAGCCATACCCCCTATGCTGAGGTCAGATGTCCTCAGGGGTCCCCAGTTCCTCCTGCTCCTCCTGACCCTTCCCCACTCACTTCTTCCTCCACTCTCTTTCACTCTGTCAGACCCTCCTAGAGGTTGTCAAGGAAGAAGCCAGCTCTGCAACACCATCTTCAGGCAACCAGCAGACACGGTCCTCTTCCAGCATCCTCCCATGTAAGTGCTGTCACACCTTCCATCCTCTTGCTTCCCATGCCTGCATGGAGCCAGGCTGGAGCAGGGCTGGTGCTCCACAGTACAAGAAAATAGTTGGACACACTGCTGTGAGCTCTCCAGGAGGCTACCAAAGTGTTTCAGGGTGGAGCATGTGATGCATGAGACTGAGCTAGGTGGGTTTGTTCAGCCTGGAGGAGAGAAGGCAGAGGGGAGATCTCATTGTTATCTTCAGCTACCTGCTGGCAGGGCAGAGAAGAAGTGTAGTTTTCCCAGAGATGCACTATGGAAGGACTAGAGGCAATGGGGGTGATTTGGAAGAGTAATCCAGTACAGTATAAGGACAAATGAATTCCCTTAAATGTGACCAAACACTAGAAGAGGGGCCCAGAGCATCTGCAGGCTCTCCATCCTTGGAGATACACAGATCTCCATCCTTGGAGATACACAGATCTCCATCCTGGGAGATACACAGATCTCCATCCTGGGAGATACACAGATCTCCATTGGCTAAGACACTGACCAACCTGCCCCTCACACACCTGCTTCTAGTAGGAGGTTGGTCTTTTGGGGACCAACACCCATGAGCTGGAGAAGAGCACAGCAGAGGGGGGAGCACGTTTGCAGAGAAACAATGACTGAGGGGTTGGATTGGCATGGATGTGCAGAGACAGGTGGGCTGCAGGAGCTGTGTGAGCACGAGGCTGCCCTGGATCCCTCCACCTCCCCCTTGTTTTGCAGATGATCGCTCGAGAGTGAAGTTTTCCCTGCTGGAACAGGGCCCTTTCTCAGGTCTCCTGCAGGTGTGGAGGGTCCCGGTGAGTTGTAGCCCCCAGCAGTGCCCACCCCTGTGCCTGGGTCCCCTCTCCTCATTGTGCCCCCCAGCAGTGCCAACCCCTATGCCTGGGTCCCCTCTCCTCATCGTGCCCCCCAGCAGTGCCAACCCCTGTGCCTGGGTCCCCACTCCTCATCATGCCCCTGCTTCCCAATGCCTGGTTCTTGCACTGCTCCACTGGGCACTGCCACTAGGATCCTGTGTGGACAACAGGGGACTGTGGGGACTGAGCAGATTCCTCCCTCACCTGCCCAGTTTCACTTTCCCCCTTGGTGCTTTCTCTACTCTCATTGCTTCCTGACCTGCTGAGGTCCTTTTCCTGGCCTCTCCTGCAGCCACCTGGGCTGAGGGGGTACCCGTGTCCCCCCCACCAGCAGGAGAGTGATGTTCTCATTCCCCACCCAGGGCTGCAGCTCCAGCAGGGAGTATCTGGCTGTCCAGGGGCCTGATAAGTTGACCCTGGAGGACTTCTGGACCCTGGTATGGGAACAGGACGTTCACACCATCCTCACACTTCTCCCAGGGCAGGAGAAGAGGGAGGTAAGGCATCGTGCCTGCCTCTGCCATGGCAGAGCAGGGGTCTGTTTGCTGGAATTGGAAACTACCACAGCTCTGAGCTGTGAACTCTTCACTGCCTCTTGAAGCCTCAGTGCAGATCCAGCTCACCCAAAGCTGAACCTTTGCTGTGTGCACACAGCTTGTCATGGCAGAGCTTCTGTCTGTGCCATGCACTGTGGCTCTGGACTCAGCTGGTACTCTTCAGGCTTCATCTCCATGGCACCCAAGAGGTTTCTGCCTCTGTCCAGCTGAAGTGGAGAGCATTGCTGAGCAGATCCAACTGCCAAGCAGCTCTGTTCTCTCAGGGAAGCTGGCTGCAGTCTGATCTTGCTTCTAAAACTCCCTCGAGGTTCATCTAGAGGATGAACTGACATGGAGTGATGTTGGGGGTGCTCCCTGTCCAACCCCCTCACAGACCCCTGAGATGATGACTGATCTGAAAGAGTCAACCATCAACACAAGGCCAAACTTGCTGTTGCACACAGGTCCCAAGTGAGGTGTGCTGGCCCCTGGAAGGAGACTCTCTCTGCACAAAGATGCTGACCATCCAGTGTGGCACAGAGAAGCTCGTCTCTGGATGGAGGTGCATTCAGCTCAGAGTGAAACATGTATGTATTGATGGAGCTGGCCCAGCTTCCACTGCCTGGGGTGGCCTTCACTGCTAGCAAGGAGGTCTGTGGGGGCAAGGGCTGAAAGCTCCATGGAGCCTTGTCTGAGCTGACAGAGAAGAATGACAGCAGTCTGTAAATGCAGGAAGGAGTCTGGATCACAACATCCAGAATGTTCTGCAGAGTGGACATGGGAGATGCACAGGAGAGGCCCTGGGGTTTTCCCCCACCCATTGCTGTCTCTCTGACCTCCTTTGGAAAAGCCCACACAGTTCTGTCTCCCTCTCAAGGGGCAGGTCAGGGTGCCCTGGGGAAGGAGAGCAGGTTGCCCATTGCACCTCACCCTCTGTGTGCTGATGGGTGATGCCCCAGCAGAATGGCCTGGACAGCTTTACAGAAGCTGCCATCTCAGGAAAGCATCCAGCAGCCTAAAACTGCAGAGCAGGGACATTTCTGCATCCAAACCTCTCCCCACCCAACAGCTGTGTCAAATCTTTGTGTCTCACCAGGAGAAGAAAGCAAAGGAGAGGCAGGTACAACAGTTCCTATACATGCTTTGGAGCAACAAGAAGCAGCCAGATGTGCAGAGCCTGGTGGAGCTTCTCACAGCTGTCAGACGCTGCACCCCCCACAGGAAGAGAGCAGGGCCTCTCCTGCTGCACTGCAGGTACCTCACAGCCCTGCTCCACCCGTGGGCAGTCTCCCAGAGCTGGCTCCCACCAGCCCGCACAGCACCTTGGCTTGGCCACTAACAAGCCTGCACCCTCCACCAAGGACCCCAGGAGTTTTGGGGTATGGTGGGAGTAGGTTTCTGGGAGTCAGGGAAGCTCTGAGATTGAGAGTCAGGTGAAGCTGTGCTCAGCAAAGTGCACAGGAGAAGGGAGGGCAAAAGGGGTTGGGCCAGGAGCTGAGGTTCCACAGATTCACAGATGTTAGGGGTTGGAAGGGACCTAGAAGATCATCCAGTCCAACCCCCCTGCCAGAGCAGGGGCACCTAGAC